>QVTF01023736.1:17500-49566 GCA_003573665.1 Oxygymnocypris stewartii
GATCGAGAGAATACTCTGTTCAGAGTCCGTCAGCTGAAGTGACTGCACAGAAACAGGTCAGTGACCCTTGTGTTTGTGTTCCTGTCAGAAGAGAGAAGAGCCAAACGGTCATGTGACCTCACTGATTAGTCTTCCGTCAGGTGAGAGATTCAACATCACCATGGAAACAGGCTTAGAGAAGATCACATGACCTTCACATCTTCAAACGGGGCGATCGACGAGAGCTCACGACTGTCTCCATAAAATGCCCTCGAAAAACGAACAATAACTCATATTCAAAAGAGCAAAGTGAGAAACTGCAGATACTGTAAAGAAATTCAAGTCGAGTTTTGGACATTCAAAACAGAATGTAATGGCAATTAAACACATTTTACTAATAAATCCCCATCACTGTTAAGTGGAAACAAAATATTATATATTTTAAAAATAAAAACTATTAAAAATAATTACATTTTATTAGAAACATTTTTTGATCTAGTTGACACACATATCTTAAAACTAAAAATATTATTATTACTTAAAACATTAATAATATTTTAAACTGTTATTTTACCATTATAAAGGTTTTTATTTTTATATATATTTTTGTATTTTAACTCTAGTTTATGTTTAGTCATTTTTATTCTTTAAAAGCCTATTCTATATTATCCAAATATAGTTTAATTTCAGATTGAGTCTTAGTTATTTTAACACATTAAGTTAAATTACATGAAAATGAGAAATATATCTTTAGCAACACTTATATATATATATATATATATATATATATATATAATTATTATTATTTATTTACTTTAACAGCATAACCCGGATGATAAAGCATGCATATTTATAACGGAGGTATGTTGTACTGCCTTTAATTTGTGCTGGTATATAAAAAACACATTGCATTACATGATCGTTATGTAATACAGTAAAATGAAGCTAAAAAAATTATAGTAACGACAATTATGTAGGAAAATGTATTTAATGGTCATGAAAATACGGCACAATGCAAAAAAATCAATCTTAATGGTCCTTAAAACATGCTTTATTTACTTTATGCAAACTATCATTGGGGATGTGTTGTTGGGAAATTAACCCACATTGCCAAATTGTGAAACCTTTTCAAAACATGCTATTAGATTGCAATGTCTCTTGCATCATGTGCGTTGCTCTGTAAATCAGATCCGGTGAAAAGGATTCAAGTGATGAATGTGCCCTGTTTCTGTAAAAACCCAGGTTTTGACCCAGAGGTTCAGCGTCGTCTGAACCAATCGTCTGTTCTGCTTCTCTACACAGGAGTATAACGGTCAGCTGTACCTGTAGAATAACCCTCATCCTATCCTGCTGAACTCGCTTCAGTTTTATTCAAATTCAGATGTTCATGAAAGGGAAGATGCTGTGGTGACAGACAGACTCGCTTTTGCTACTGTCCTGATAAGCTGGGAATGCTATCAGGAAGATTAAATAGCGTAAAGGTGTCATAGAATGCATTGATACAGTATTTAAAATTGTTCTCTGTTATCTACATAGAAGGCATGTGGCTTAGATGAGGGCAAAAAATCTCCAGAAAACGATTTTACATTACATTTACAACCCTATGATTTCTCCCTAGAATGAAGCAGTCTGTTATTGGCTTATTTGACAGGGTCATGAATAATAATGAGCACTGCTCTGATTGGCCGTTTCACAGCGCTGCTTAATGTTGAGCTCTGCTCTGATTGGCCGTTTCACAGCGCTGCTTAATGTTGAGCTCTGCTCCGATTGGCTGTTTCACAGCGCTGCTTAATGTTGAGCTCTGCTCTGATTGGCCGTTTACAAGCGCTGCTTAATGTTGAGCTCTGCTCTGATTGGCTGTTTCACAGCGCTGCTTAATGTTGAGCTCTGCTCTGATTGGCTGTTTCACAGCGCTGCTTAATGTTGAGCTCTGCTCCGATTGGCCGTTTCACAGCGCTGCTTAATGTTGAGCTCTGCTCTGATTGGCCGTTTACAGCGCTGCTTAATGTTGAGCTCTGCTCTGATTGGCCGTTACAGCGCCTGCTTAATGTTGAGCTCTGCTCTGATTGGCCGTTTCACAACGCTGCTTAATGTTGAGCACTGCTCTGATTGGCCGTTTCACAGCGCTGCTTAATGTTGAGCTCTGCTCCGATTGGCTGTTTCACAGCGCTGCTTAATGTTGAGCTCTGCTCTGATTGGCCGTTTACAGCGCTGCTTAATGTTGAGCTCTGCTCTGATTGGCTGTTCACAGCGCTGCTTAATGTTGAGCTCTGCTCTGATTGGCTGTTTCACAGCGCTGCTTAATGTTGAGCTCTGCTCCGATTGGCCCGTTTCACAGCGCTGCTTAATGTTGAGCTCTGCTCTGATTGGCCGTTTACAGCGCTGCTTAATGTTGAGCTCTGCTCTGATTGGCCGTTTCACAACGCTGCTTAATGTTGAGCTCTGCTCTGATTGGCCGTTTTACAGCGCTGCTTAATGTTGAGCTCTGCTCTGATTGGCCGTTTACAGCACTGCTTAATGTTGAGCTCTGCTCTGATTGGCTGTTTCACAGCGCTGCTTAATGTTGAGCTCCGCTCTGATTGGCCGTTTCACAGCGCGCTTAATGTTGAGCTCTGCTCTGATTGGCCGTTTACAGCGCTGCTTAATGTTGAGCTCTGCTCTGATTGGCCGTTTACAGCACTGCTTAATGTTGAGCTCTGCTCTGATTGGCTGTTTCACAGCGCTGCTTAATGTTGAGCTCCGCTCTGATTGGCCGTTTCACAGCGCTGCTTAATGTTGAGCTCTGCTCTGATTGGCTGTTTCACAGCGCTGCTTAATGTTGAGCTCTGCTCTGATTGGCTGTTTCACAGCGCTGCTTAATGTTGAGCTCCGCTCTGATTGGCCGTTTCACAGCGCTGCTTAATGTTGAGCTCTGCTCTGATTGGCTGTTTCACAGCGCTGCTTAATGTTGAGCTCTGCTCTGATTGGGCTGTTTCACAGCCAGCTTAATGTTGAGCTCTGCTCTGATTGGCCGTTTCACAGCGCTGCTTAATGTTGAGCTCTGCTCTGATTGGCTGTTTCACAGCGCTGCTTAATGTTGAGCTCTGCTCCGATTGGCTGTTTCACAGCGCTGCTTAATGTTGAGCTCTGCTCTATTGGCCGTTTCACAGCGCTGCTTAATGTTGAGCTCTGCTCTGATTGGCTGTTTCAAAGTGCTGCTTAATGTTGAGCTCTGCTCTGATTGGCTGTTTCACAGTGCCACTCATCAGCAAGAAGGAAACACAGGGAGGAGAATATATATTTAAATACTTTCTCTCGCAGTTATATCGTTGTGTAATTATACTGTATATAAAGCGCGGCATCAGGGAGACGTTATTAATACGTGAGGCATTAAAGCTGCTTTTGAACGATCAGTCGATCGCGTTATAGTTTCACTTTCAAGAGACGCGATGCACAAACTCTGATTATATTATGAAGCAACAGTACTTACCACACATTTCACAAGATCATACGCTTGTCAGTGGTGCTCAGGATCTGTAAATCATTCCCCATCATCTCTCCTTACTCTGTTTATGTGGGAAGTGAAATATTATGCACTGTAACAGGCTACAGCTAACAAGGAGCTAACCATGTCTCTCGCGTTATTTATTAGAACGAGTTATTTGCTTTCCGTGCCTTTCTGAATAAAGACGCCAACCCATCCCTGCACTTCACAGCCTGGAACATTACATGTATTTCCATGATCTGCCGTTTTCGCTGTTGTCCGCGCTTGTTTATTTACAACACCTGCAGGACTTCTGATGGTTCAGCTGGCGCTTGTCTAGAACAAGGGTGGGTTTATGTGATGTTGGGGCGTATTGATCCTGGCTGTTGGTGTTCTGATTCGCCTGTTTTTCAGTGCTATTTTTTAATCACGAGATTTACATAAGAAGGAGGAAACAATGGTCTCACTGTATGTCATGTCCATGTACAGAACTCTTATTATTTAACTATGCCAATCTAAACACAGTTTTCATTCTATGGCACAAAATAAAACCCCGGTTTCTTTCCCTTTCATTTGATTAAAATAAACTACAGACAAGAAATGCATAACGCTTCGGGGTAACTCACATGACAAGCAAACACTGAAAACATCAGTGTAGGATTTACTTTGAAACAGAATCGCTCAGAAATTGCTAGTACGTCACACATAACTACATAGACGCCACACTGAATTAAACGCAAATCTTTAAGTAGAAAGAAAAACTGAAATGGCATGTTCTAGTAAAACACACAAGGCCTCCTGCACATACAACATGACTTAACAGTGACCAGACAGAACATGCACACTGTCAGAAGACGACCTCTGGGCGTTAAACACACACCACAAGGATGTCGGAGGTTCCATTGCACGAATTGGAAACATGCAAATATAGGAAAATCTCCATTCACAACACATTCCACATCTCTGCAATAGAGCGCGACGGCTCGACCTGTATCTACATGACTGCCACGACTAACAACCCAGCTTCTCATTACATTATTCATGTAACTCAACATGAGTTACATTTCACTTCTAATTATACCCTGTATAACTATTATGTGACAAATAAAGAAACCTTGAAACCTTGATGAGCTCACACAAATAACATACAATGCCTTAAGAGGAGAAGGAGGAAAAACTCAGATTGATGAAACGTCTTGCAGAGGATGCAACGACTCATGTCTGAAAGAGCGGCAGATGCCGAGTGACACAAGTAAGTCACATTTGCAGTAAAAATACAGTGACTCAATCCAAATGGTGCCTGCTAACCTCTCTCAGAACCTACAAACCAATGTTTCACTTACTCAAGAGCCATTCAATGAAACTCCCACGCATGCAAGCATGCATATCACACATACAACGCAAAAATGCATATCACCTTCACACATACACGCAAAAATGCATATCACCTTCACACATACAAGCACACATATCACACATGTAAGGAAGCATGCACGCATATTAGAAGCTCATCTAAGCTTAATTTGTATTGCATTTCATCATATTATCTATCATGCATGCATATCATGCACACATGCAAGTACGTATGTCATGTAAGCAAGCATGCATA
Organism: Oxygymnocypris stewartii; assembly: GCA_003573665.1. NCBI lineage: Eukaryota > Metazoa > Chordata > Actinopteri > Cypriniformes > Cyprinidae > Oxygymnocypris > Oxygymnocypris stewartii. Next base: position 22,552 of record QVTF01023736.1, read on the forward strand.
TCACTCATGTAAGCACACGTATGCTTGTAAAAACTTATATCACATGCATATAATGCATATAAGAACACATTATGCAAGTAAAAAATAGATCACTTATGCGTGCAAGCACACAAGCATGCATACATATCATGCATTAAAGCACTCATATCACGTATGCAATCACATGCATGCATGCAAGCTCACGTATCTGGTTATCTGTTGAGGTTGATATCTCTCTGATTAACTCGCTGTTCTTGCACATGCTCTGATGCATTCAGCAGTGGTGCTCATGCAGGTCTGAATCTGATTCAACATGCAACAAGACTCAGTATGCTTCCAAAAGCTTTTATTGTATATGCATGTGTTTCTCAACGCAAACACTTATGACATTTACTTTTGCAATTGGAGCCAAAGCCTTACGTGTTTGACTTCCAGCATAAACAAGAAGCCGAGCTGACCCGCAAAACCAACTCACTCCACATTCAGCTGCAACAACATAATGAGTGTTTCACTTACAAACACCATGTGTACACAGCACACTTCACCACATCAGATCATATTCTGAGCACCATTAATCTAGTCTAATGTAATAATATCATGTTTTAATGGATGCTTATTATAGCCATAATGCACAAGACTGTGTGTTTACACGTTTAAGCTCTCACTGTAAGCATCAGGGGTCAACGCCAGTCATCGGCACTCAGTGCCACGGAAACCCTTTTCACCCCGAGTCCTAACAGTCTGCTTTTTCTGTTCAAGGTTATGCAGCTTAAGCCAAAACAAACACCATTACAGTCAATGCAAAAGGGCTGGGTGTATTTTTAAGGGTATAGACAGTCTATTAATGACAACTCTAGATGGCCGCAGAGGGCTGAAACCCAAAAGACATTCACAGACTTTAACACAAAAGAGCTGCGGGCGCATTAAATTACTTTCCTGCACTCTCCTTAAGTTACGGTGCTGTTTAAACCCTTCCAGAACACAACAAGAAATGCATTTAACCCAATAAACCAGTTGTTATTGCTGTTAAAACCTAAACCCTTCCAAACACAACAAGAAATGCATTTAACCCAATAAACAAGGTGTGATTGCTGTTTAACCCTTCCAGACACAACAAGAAATGCATTTAACCCAATAAACAAGCTGTTTAGCTGTTTAACCCTTCCAAACACAACAAGACATGCATTTAACCCAATAAACAAGGTGTGATTGCTGTTTAACCCTTCCAAACACAACACGAAATGCATTTAACCCAATAAACAAGGTGTGATTGCTGTTTAACCCTTCCAGACACAACAAGAAATGCATTTAACCCAATAAACAAGGTGTGATTGCTGTTTAACCCTTCCAAACACACAACAAGAAATGCATTTAACCCAATAAACAAGGTGTGATTGCTGTTTAACCAAAAAACAACAAAAAACACAAACCCTTCCAAAACAACAAGACATGCATTTAACCCAATAAACAAGCTGTTTTTGCTGTTTAACCCTTCCAACACAACAGAAATGCATTTAACCCAATAAACAGTGTGATTGCTGTTTAAAAAAATAAAACCCTTCCAAACACAACAAGACATGCATTTAACCCAACCCAATAAACCAGTTGTTATTGCTGTTTAAAAAAAACAAAAAAAAAATAAAACTAACCACAACTTCCAAACACAACAAGACATGCATTTAACCCAATAAACAGTTGTTATTGCTGTTTAACCCCTTCCAAACACAACAAGACATGCATTTAACCCAATAAACCAGCTGTTATTGCTGTTGAACCCTTCCAGACACAACAAGAAATGCATTAAACCCAATAAACCAGTTGTTATTAATGTTGGGAATGTTTTGAGTATTTTCTCTAAGCAGGTTAACCTTTCTGTGTAAGAAAACACAACTTAACCAAATATCTTGGCAGTCGTTATAAAATAATATCCTATAGTGTAATCAAACAAGCTATAGTCTGATATTTCATAAAAGCATTAAACAAAGTACTTGAACAACAGCAACAGTTTCCCAATAATTCTCTTTAACCCTTTGATGCAAGACATTTACAGTAAACGGAGCAATATTAAACCTTTCAGACTGTCCATTTTATCTTTTATTACAGAAGACAGATGTATTCTTACAAAGAAAGCATCAAAGCATCGGACATGTACTGTACCATGGTATTCTTGAGGTAAATAGATTTTAGTACCAGGACGTTGTAATTACATCACTTTATACAAATAATTAATCATTTTAGTAGTTTTTAAGTAAACAAACACTGCGAATTATGTGTCTTTGATTTAATAATTCCAGCATATTGAGGGTTAATAACATTAGCGATTGTAAGAAATGTCCTAAACCTTGGATTCTTGCGTTGTTTATTTATTAGAAAACGAAACACTCGCATTAAATATTGTTCATAAACGACTAAGTAATGATATAAAGGTGTCACTATAAAGTGCTGGGATGAAAACACTGCAAAACGTGGCAGAGCTGCACTACTAATAACAGACAGAGATGTTCAGTGTATCCAATCAAGCATCAAGAACCGCTTTAGAATCCTGACAATTCAAGATTCCATGAATGTATCCAGTCATAACGTAACACTGTATGAAAGCGGACGTGACTGTATCAGTCTCTTACCTTCAAAGCGCTATTTCATGCCAAAACACAGCTGAAGTGTTTCTCCATCAGGCTCCGCGTGTGATGATCGCATATAAACATCAAACGATCGCAAACCCCGACAGTGCTTCGTTCTTCAACGGCACGAGCGCAGATCATTACAGTGCAACGGGAAATTCCTGCAGACCGGTTGCGACTTGTTGCTCAGCCTTGCGGTGCGCCGGGGCGTGGCTTAGCGAGCAGGCTCCGCCCCCATCGTTGCTGCTGCAAGCCGCTCTTCAAGCACGTGGACGGATGTATCTGCGGCTTTTCCGTTCTGTATTTCACATCAGATGTAAATGAAGGTCAATAGCGCTATACCCAGAGCTGGGGAGATTACTTACACATTATAATCCGTTACTGATTCCAATCAGGCTACATGGCCAACATTTTTTGTTTGTGACCCTGGACCACAAGACCAGTCTTAAGTGTCAATTTTTAGAAATTTAAATGTATACATAAGCTGAAAGCTGAATATATAATATTTCCATTGATGTATGGTTTGTTATGATAGGACAATATTTGAAAATCTGGAATCTGAGGGTGCAAAAAAAAATCTAAATATTGAAAAAAATCACGTTTAAAATGGTTCTAACTGAGTTCTTAGCAATGCATATTACTAATAAAAGATAAAGTTTGTATATATATATATATATATACAGTAGGACATTTTCAAAATATATTCATGGGAACACGATCCAGAAAAATTGATAATTTTGCCCCATACAATGTAGCCTATTGTTGGCTATTTCTACAAATATAGCTGTGCTAATTACTTATGACTGTGTTTGTGCTCCAGGGTCACATATTAGGCAATCGAATGTGTTCATCAGTAGTTGATGCAATGCTGAAACACTTCTTAAGCCTGAAATGATTTTCATATTTCTCAAATGCTGTCGCCACCTGAATAATGACTGATCTCTGTGTGAATGTCCACAAACTGCAAGACTTTCAGTCCTATATAGAAGTAGTAGGCTATTTTAGAAGAGAAAATGTAAATGAAACAATAGTAATTGTAGGGAGAATCATAATTTATGAATTATTGCTATTGTGTAAATAATATTTAATCATGTAGCCTAATCCATGAAAAAGTAATTTGTAATTTACTCTAATTACAAATACTTCATTTTTGGAATCTGATTACGTAAACCAGATTACATGTTATCAGTTACTTGACTATACAGATCATAAATGCGTATGCAAATATAATTTAACAATAAAACACACATTGTATACTGCATATGGGTGAATACATGAAATCATTGCTAGTGTTTATACAGCAGATAGTTCAATTAAAGGTGCGGTAGCTGTCATTTATTTATCTATTCTTTAACACATTTTATTAATCTCGTTTGGTTTTATATCCTAATTGTTTTACTATTCAGCTGAAAATCCAGATAAGCTAGTTTCCCTTGTGACAACATGCCCCATCGTGTACCGCTATCTGTTCTAGAAGTGTTCAATAAAACATTGAGTTTGTTTAACACAAAAGATTAATAATCATAACACCCACTTGAGAAATATTCACTTGAGTAAAAGGTGTGCACTTAATATGCATATGTAAGCAGTGTTGGGGAGTAACTAGTTACATGTAACGAAACTATGTAATTGTAATCAGTTGCAGTTACTGAGAATGTGTAATTAAATTGCAGTTGCTTGGGGAAATGTTAACGATTTAAGGGTTTTACATCTGATTTTTTCCACACACACCCACATGCAAATATAATAGATTTATTAGATACATTGCATTGCAGTGACTGCTCTAAAATATAAGACGCCGGTTTTTCAGGAGTTTAGTACACATGCTTATTCAATAACTGTTTTATTTATTTTTGGATTTATGCATATGCTTTACTTTTAAGATTAACTGTTTTTTTCCACTGCATTTTTAGATGCATGTCATAACTATGCAAATATTTCATTTCAAAAACTGTTTCATATAGCTAATAAACTTTCTTGTTATAGATTTAAATCTGTAATTAACCTCAGGATGATCTCAAAGCAAGTTTGATGTTGCGATGGCTGTGCTTTAAAATGAATTATTATAATCTTAATTCAAGCGATGAGAGATTTGAAAGGTACGGTAATCAGTGCTGAGGACTAGCTACTGAAGACATTAGAAATTCAAAAAAGTAGCGTAATCAAATGTAATCAGTTACATTACTTAAATAGTTAACGCTACTTATTACATTTAAATATGGTATTGCAATCTCCAAAGTAACCTTCCCAACACTGTATGTAAGAGACACTAGCAAAGAACAGCAGTGCTATACTATTACGTACAATGTAATGCTGTATGGTGGTAAAATAATGTGGCAACCATTCAGTTCAATGGGATTTACTGAGGCATTAAAAAGAGAACACCGTGTTTTAGATTCCCAGCAGCCCCTGCGGCTTTCATACAGAGGGCTGTTTGTGTTTGAGACAACACGAGCTCGCGCAAGGACTGTGGGAGAGCGCGCGCCTTGAATTCTAATCGCGCACGTGCCTCGCATATAAAGGGACGGAACATCACGAGGGCTTCGCAAGCTCTCACACACAATCCTTTCGGCCTGACAGTTTTTAATAATGAGCGTACGTTACATGTCGTGCATAGATTTGACGAATATCAACATTTTCAACGGACACCATTGCATTCATGTTGTGAATGTCTTTGTTTACGAGATTGATTTTCCTCAAGCACATGCGGGGGTTTCCATGGCAACTGCCGAATCCTCAAGCACGCGCGGCATTTCATTCCCGCGCGGGTCACCTGATGGCGCGAAGCTGGGCAGCGAAACGGCACTAAAAAGTACCTCAGATACCGAAAACTGATTTTTAAGAAGTAAAACGTCTTTCCCTATTTAAAAGATAAATGTGTATGATGTGAACTAGTGGTTTACGTAACTTACCACAAGTTTTAGTTTCTTTCCCAAACATAAAGTTGTTAAATATGCGTTCGGACGTTGGTCTCAAGAAGAAAACAAACATGACTGCTGTCGAGGACGAGGTATTTGATTCATACACCATTGTTATATAGGTCTGGGTACTACTCCCTCCATCCATTGCTTTGCTTGACGGTTACAGAATTGAACACATTTGGTCCTTATTAGGGTAGAACACGAACAGTCCGTCCATTGTGCTATATTGTCGTCTGAAGATCTTAAAATCACGAAATATGAACAAGTATTTTCAATGTTTGACCTCCAGATATTGGGTACCAACAATTGAATCACTACACCATAGCTTTATACCCTCGTAAGTGGTGATACATTATATATGGAGTCCGTACCATAGTCAATTATTTGCCGCCATACCACCTTGTCATAGAAAACATTAATTTATTTGTTTTAATCACAATTGTGCAAAAAATACTAAAAGCAGGTAAAAGACAGCCCTCTTCTGGCTAAAGCCTGGTGTTACAATCCCTATTATTGATTTGGTCAGTTATTTGGATCAGTGTTTTTCTTGTTTTCTGGGCATCGACTCTCCCATTTATTATGATAGTCTCTCAGATTGGCCTGGGTTTATGATTCCATTTAAATGTTGAGAATGTTATTGTAGTCTGGATCTTCACCCCCCAAATGCTGTTGGTCCTTAACTCATTTATTAACACAAGGATACATTGGCTTGTAAGATCAATGTTACAGGATATTATGTCAATAGTAACAATAATAAACAAAGTTATTTATATGTATTCTGAATGTATAAATATAATTCTCTACATGTTTATACAATAATAATAAAAAAAGAATAGAAGAAACATTTGGACCATTATGTTATTACATTGACCATATGGCAGCCTTTTATTTTATTACTGAATTTATATACATATATACACATGTATGTATATATATATATATATATATATATATATACAACACATACATATATGGCATTATAGAACAGAATGAATTTCAAATAGATTAATCTTTGCATGTTATTACAACAAAGTAATTTAATATATTTTTACTTTAGCCAAGTGTTCCGTTTCCATAATTCTATATATATAAAAACGGAATTATAAATATTAATTCTGAATTAGTATTACAATCCCATTTGCAAACCTCTAGGGGGTCACAAAACCTTGAAAAACCTGCCACTGGCCTGATTTTATTTTTTTAAACTAAATTAAATTTTTAATCAGAGGTTAGCTTCCATAATGCACATGTGACTCTTTTAGACAGATAAGACACAGATTAACAGGAGTGATTGTCTCATAAAAAGATTTATTTTCTGCCTAAATGTACAAAGGCAAGTTACAGTATTGTATAAAAAATGTAGCAATTTACACTTTACATGAGAGATCCCTAAGAAGAGAGAGTGGGACAGAGGCAGCTAGACAGTGAGGAAGGCAGGGAAAGAGAGAGCGATGGTGTACGAAGAGAAGTGTATCCAAACACAGAAATTAAGAGGTGTAAACATCTTTCTTTCAAGTACCGATGACCGACACTTAGCCGCTGCTCTCTATGGATGTGGGGTGGGTGGGGCTTAATTAGTAGGATGGGTTGTGGGAGGGGCCTAATATAAACAGAAAATCGAAATTAAACCAAAAAAGTAAATTCCCTCTTCTCTTTCCACAAGGATCGCACAGGGCAGGCTATATTAGCACCGTCTGAGACAAATATAACTGAATGTTTGAACTGTTAAAACCGGCCGTTTCGTCTTTCTACAAGGAGAAAACTCGAACTAGAAAAAACAACAGCAACAATAATAAAAGAAGAACCCTCAAAAATAAATTAAAACAATCAAGCGCTTTTTCCTCAACAATTATGAATCAAGTCACCAGACAGCACAGGTTTACTTGCTAAACGCGTGGAGACAGAACAACTAAAAGTGAGGTTATTACTATATATATAAAAATCCTAACGCTCTCGTATTAGCACAAGCCTTTTGATGCTGATCTGAGACCAGTGCTGCAACTGTTTAGGGTTTAGGTACAGAAAGCTGGTCCTAAATCAGCATTAAAAAGTGTAAAGTTTTCCATCTGCACAGAGAGGATTAAAATAAAACTACAACAAATAAAACTAATGCATTGTAGCATTAGGCCTCATTAGCATGAGCATTAGTTCAAATTAGATTAGGGGTTTGTGGTGGCATTGAAATTAATGCTCAGTTAGAAATCTAAGTAGCCAGATACTGAACGTTTGCTGTTTTGTCTCACGACGGAGATGAAAAACAAACGGTCGTGTTTAACATGGGGGGGGGGGGGGGGGGAGCCGCCTCTTCACTATAAACGAATAACGATAAGTAATGTCTTCTTCCCTGTGCTGTTCAATAATCAAGTTTGAACACAGCAGAGAGCGATGAAAATGCCAGGATGATTTAAATGGCTCAGATTTCAATAATGCTCTCCTGAGAGTTTCAGATTCACACAATAACTGCATGGTGATGAACTGGAAAAACTAGCTCCAGATAGCACCGGATTCGTGTTGTCGCTTCCTTCGCCATAGTTCGCTTCTGAAATATGATGCTTTGCAGGGGAGGGGTGCGGACTAAAAATCCTGGCGTTTTATTAAAACTGACTTTATTTCAGTAAACGCAAAACATTGTGCTTCTAAACGGTTTCAAAGCAGAGTGGGACTGACTTGACGTTGAAGAGAAGGGGTAGAAAAAGTAGTAAAAAACAAAAACACTTCCAATATAAAGCAGTTATACCAGCTAAACGTTGATATTATGTCAACAATGGTAGAAAAAAAAGGCTAACAGACAAAAACAAAAGAGAAAGAGAGATAGTAAAATCCGATAGCATCCAACAACCTTTTTTAAAATAATTCCTTTGTACAATATATACACAGAAAGCACATAGTGAGGGAGAAAAGGAAGGACACCTGCTTGTGTTGCATTGCTCTCTGTTTGGATTAATGCTTTTACCGAGTGCTGGATTATACCATGCAGACGTACAGAAGAAAGTGAGGGAACGTTTTTTTCAGGTCTTCCTTGTTTCGTGCTCCGCAAGTCTGTGGATCGGAGGACAGACCCAAAGTAGAAGAAGTCTAGAAGCTGGATGCCGGCTCTAAGCCTCTTTTGGGGTCGTCTTGCCTCTAAGCCTTGAAGAGTCGCCCCATTCTGGACTTGACTCATGAAGATGAGATTCGCAAGCAGCAAGGTATCCGTGAGTGAAGGTTCAGTTCGTGACCAGACACACACAGTTCAGTAGAGTCTGGTAACACACACATAGCGTCCCAAATGACTATCTAGAGTCTGGGAGAAGCAGAAAGCCTTGTGTCCGCATATGATAACGATCAATACAGGCCTAAATCCCTAAATCCAGTCTGGAAGTCAAAGTTCCTGCTTTTTGGGATGCTCCATGTAAGCATATCAGCGAGCAGCCAATGCTTCATCTTCCTTCCACGATCCGAATAATCCAAAACGTCAGAAGGCCCATTACTTAACTGAAAATCAAGTCATTGTATAACCAACAAATGCGAAGCAAAGTCGCCCGTTTGAGAACAAAACCTTTGCACAGCAAAACGTCCAGTGCTAAGCTGACTTTGAGCAATTGTTAATCGTCCAATAATGAGAAAGAAACATAACTGTGAACAATAAAGACGTGGAAGTGCGTTTAAAAAATGCCTCTTGGATAAAGAACGGTCTACTCTTAAGTATGTTGACGATAGCTTTGCATTGGTAACATGAACTTGACTGCCCTGATTGAACTGAGTGAAGAAAACCAAGCCTTATCCACGTGCATAGTCCACAAATAGATTGTGAATGTGTGAAGATGAAGAGCGGTAACAAAGACTGGTATCCTTCAGGGCAAAAAAACAACAACCATAGTAATCCTCTTGGCTCTAGAGCAGCAGTCCAGTAGCACTCCACGCTTTAAACACAATGTAGTGACTTCCAGAATGTCTTTGCATCCAAGATTCCCCAAACTCTGTAGGTCAATGTTTTTCGGAGAGCTTGCGCATCATACGACGTTTCTGCAGACAGATTGTGTCTCCTCTCTCCTGAGTATGTAGCCAGCAGCACAGAGAGGGAGGTTGTCTTGATGTGCGCTTCCCGAGGTGGAGATCGGCGTGTATGTAGAAGTCGTGGCATCCACTTTCTCCTCTCTGACGGTGTTGGTCAAAAACGCCGGGAAATCCAGGAAAAAGAACCGTAAAGAAATCGGGAACATCATTGAACTGATGCTTCACATCACATCCTCATGTGAACCAGTCACATGTCTGCAGAAGAACGGCCAGTCACTTCTCCCTAGAATGGAAATGAGAATAAAGCTGAATATATAATTTCATACTGTATTTTCAAATATGATAAACAACTAAATAAGCAGCAGACAAGTGTACATGCTGCATTATATGTGACTAAACAGCCATTGTAGTCATGTATGAAAAGGCCTTGGGATTTTCTTGAGATTTTGACCACTAGAGGACAGCAAAGACTGTGCAGCACTTAATTCCAGGGAAGGATACAACACAATTTAGGGCTGGACCATTTATCATTATTTGGTTAGCAATATAAAATTAACTTGCGTTTGTGATTGTGATGATTTTAATATGCTTTTTATTGCCCATTAAGTTTCTAGAGAACATGGGAGTAGCCTAGTAGTTATACATCTACTTCTTGTGCCAAGGCTTGTGTGTAAGAATATAAAGACATATTTTAATAGCAGCAAAAATAGAGTTAGGAGGTTCAATTCATTTCTGCTGCTCAGTTCTTTCAAACTGCCCAGTTTAAAGAGTAAACACATTGAACGATTCACCTAAATGTACTGTATGTGGGAGTCGCTCATAGGATTTTTGCATGCTTTAAAATACTTTAAAGAAACATACATATGGTAAATATAGTTGTTTATCAATATGCATTGTTATAATGGCCCATAAAAAAAAAAAAAAATGTAATTCTTTAAGTCTGATGAAAGTGAAAATTTCAAGAAAATCATGATTATTTTATTCTGTTTTTTTTTTTTTGGTTACTACAATTTGCTTTAAATATTTTGAATCTACCAAGCAACAATGACTTTCTGCTATAATAATGGTGCTTCTGCTAAAACACCTACAGATGTATAAAAGTGATGGAAAATACTGTATATATAACTACATTGCCCAATGCATAAAGTAAAATCATTGTGCTTGAAGATAAGGATGAATCTGCTTACCATTCTCACCTCCGTGCTGGAGGGTAAAGCGAGGGGGCAGAGGCTTGTTGACTGGCAACAATGGCCGAAGAGGAGATACCTGTGAGATGGAGAAACACCTAAATTATGTATCAGTGTTTCTGAAGGACTACTTTTAAAAACAGGAATTCAGTCATGGTCAAGCCCAGCTTCTGTGATAACACTTAAAATCCTTAATGATTTTACAGAACACCCTAGACTAAGGGTGTACTCACACTAGGCACGGTTGCCTTGAACCAAGCGCGATTGTCCCACCTCCCCACCAGGGATACATAAAACCACTTTCGATAAGATTCTGCCTAATAAATGTATAATTTATGCCATGCAGCAATTTTCACTTATATGTATCAGAGAATTATTATGGAGACAGCTGACGTTAATAAAAGAATTTGCAGCTTTACTCGCAAACTACAATTCCTGTTCATCAATAAGGTGAGAACCAGACCCGTTATGAACCTAAAAATACTTGATTTAATTAAATTAATTGAAAAGAGCTGTGTAGTAGTAGTAGTAATAGAATATGTTTGTGGTCGTAATGATGACAGTAGGACACACAAAATAGCTGTTTTGTGCGCCAGCGCAGTGAGCGCTCACATTATATGCATACCGCCCCCGAGCCCAACTGAACCGGGTTCTAGCTAGACAAACCGCGCCCGGACACAGCATGGAGCGATCGCACTAGTCAAACGAACCAGGCTTTGGGGGTCAAACGCACTCGGGCATGGGTCAAAACACCTAGTGTGAGTTACGGCTGTAAAAAAAAAAGATTAGAATTTCGAATATTCATCGAATTTAAAATAAAAGGGCATATTTGAATGCAAAAACTTTGCATTCGAATTTTAGGTGTGCATCAGGCAGCCTTATCAGTGACACATGAGTTACGATGACGATGTAAGTGTCGTTGCATTATAATGCTTTTTATTTAGCTTATCTAGTTGAACCCACTAGATGCGGCGTTGCTACGTTGTTCATAAAAAAATAGTGGAAAAAGAGAACATCAGTGTGGAGAAGATATTGTTAATATCAAAACTGAAACCAAACCATTCACGCAGAATACCTATTTATCGCATTTTCAAGAGGGACATCCATCACCGTTGCACTCACGTCTCGCACAAGAGAGCGGCATTTTAAAAAGCCGGTCCTTTGTATTAAACTATACATACATGATGCTGTTTTGTTTCTAATTGTTTACACAAATTAATTAATAACATATGGTTTATGAACATTAATTTAAACATCATGCATTTCTTTTCAAAGATAGTCGTGCTATTTTATTGCTCTGAATAAAGGTGCATTAGTTATATTTTGCTCAATGCATCAGGAGAGAAGCCAAAAGCTTTTTTTTTTTCCTTAACTGAAATTATGCTTTTTAAATTCGAATATACTGTAGATAATATTTAGTTTCTCAGCCATTTTGACAGCCCTAGTGTGAGTACACCCTAAGCTATTTTTATTGTTTACCTGTAGCATAGGACAGGTCATACTGTCCTGGGAGTAGTGGATAGCCTAGGTGATGGTGGGAAGGCATGATCCTCTGAGAGGGCGAAGATCTCGGACGGTCATAGTCTCTTTCCCTCTCGTTCGCACTTCTGTCTCTTTCATGGGGTGGCTTTTCACCCACCGTGGGCGATTTGCTGCTCTTGTATTGGCTAGCATGCTGATGCAGGATGTCCAGAGCTTTAGACTCAGATGCAGACTTGCCACTCACCGTAGGACTGGAACGAGACTTCTCACCCTCCTCTCCAGATGGCATCTTACTGCCATATGGAGAAAAAGAGTACCCTGGTGACAGGTACGACCCTAGGAAAGGGGTGAAATTAATAGTGGCCCTTTATATAAGGTCAAATTAAATACTTTTCCTAAGGTGGTTTACAGTTAGCTCCACAAAAGTACTTACCAGGGTAATTCTGCATCATGACAGTAGGTATCCCCCTGTATCCTGGATGGCTGGGGTCATAACCCTGGCCATAGGGGTATCCGTGCATGTAAGACATATACGACTGGTGCTGTGGCAGAGGTGAGTGAAACTGCATATGTGCTCGTGGATCTTTGCTGACTCCTCTATGCTCCATTGAGGCAGACGAAGTTCGTGGTTCGGCCCCTTCCTTGCTTTCCTCTTTGGAGGGAGTGTCTTTAGGACGTGGCCTTTCGTCTTTGCCTTTCCGGTCTCTCTCGCGCTCTCTGTCCCGATCTTTTTCCCTTTCACGCTCACGATCCTGCTCTCTCTCTTCTTTCCATCTCTCCTCATCAATCTGTTTCTGAGCATCGGGGTACTTGCTGGGGTAAACGTAGGGCCAGAGTCGAGAGTCTGGCTCCTGGGAAAGAAAGATAAATCATCCCATTATAAATCAAAGATAAGTGCATATAGTAAGGATGCATGTATCTGTATTATCAAAATGTCACTCAAGATTTGTACATTTCTCAAAAAATCCATAATGATTAATAGTGTGATGAAAATGATTCAACAACTATATTGTAGAAAGGAAATGTTTAAGCAATGCTCGAGGCATCTTAAGTTTCATACCTGTCTGTACATGTACATTGCCTGCTCCATTGCCGATCTCCCAGACTCAAGGCCTGGTTTCTGCTCATCTTTCACATGATGACCAGCTTCACTTAGCTTCATTTTCAACCCCTCACCTTGCTGGGTCTGTCCCTTGCCATCTTCTCCTTTGGGGATAATGACTGACTTGCCAGGCTCCGAGGGATCTTTGGGCTTGCCCTGTGGGGACGGTTTGCCCAAATCTGAGAGACTTGGTGCTTTAGACAAGGTAGGAGGAACCGAAGCTTTCTGCTTCCATTCTTCTTGCTTCATGGATGCTTCCCTCTCCTTCTGAGCAGCCTCTGATTTCTTCTCTGCAGCACGGTGCTGTTCAGCTGCTTGCCGTTGCCGGTCCTCACACTGCTGCCTGTAAGCTGGGTTTGAGCTCATCAGGTGGTTATGGTAGGCCTGATCAGGTGAATAGCCATAGGGAGGTACATAAGCATACTGATTGTAATAGAGGGGCTGCATGAACATGCTAGAACGCTGCTGAATGACTGAAGGCTGTGGTGGATGCTGAGAGGATGCACCTATTTCTGGCTTTCGATCTTCAGATGGCTCTGATTTGCCCTTGTCATTCCCAGGTTCTGGGTCTTCCTCTTTTTTCACCTTCACTGCGCCATCTTGCAAGGATGTGACCGTGTTAGAAACTCCTGGACTGGGGTTTGGGTTGACATAATTGGGTGAGTAGTACGTTTCATAACCTGGGTAACAAGAAGAGTCTTTGTTTGGTGGTTGGGATGGGAACAGGGATTTCTTGGCACCTTCCCGAACTGCCTGATCCTCAGACTTGACCTTCGCTCCCTCCGCTTTGCCCTCTCCATCTTCCCCTGCATCAGAGATGTCTGAGTACGCTGGGCTGTTGGTCTTCACAGAAGAGTTATCTGCCCCATTTTGGGTAACCACATGAAGTGGAGTGAGAGGTTGCGCCATCCCCCCACTTTCTATCCGACTGGCCGCACCTATAGAAGGACTGGGAGAATTATCAGAGAAGCTGTAGATTTTGTCCGCCTCTGCTTTTATGCTGGCTAGCCGACTCTGATGTGGATCTGCGGATCCATTTAACAGCCCCTCACTCTTGCTGCCTTGGTCTGAGCTCTCAGAATATGGGCTTTTACCTTCTTCAGGTTTTCCTCCTTTGCCAGGGGCTTTTGGACTGTCTCCTTCCTTACCGACCTCCTTCTTTTTCTTATCTTTCTTTTTCTTGTCCTTAGAACTACCCAAGGCTGGGTTCATTGAGGGGTCTCCCATTACTGCAGGTTTGGGTTGAATCGTTTTTATTTGGGGGCTCTTGCTAATGGACTGGACCACAGAGCCCACGCTGGAGGAGGAGCCAGTACTGGGGGCAGGGAAGCCAGAGGTTGGTAAGGCGTACAACTGCTGTGGAGGTAAGGAGGGAACGAGGGGCCGTGCAGACTTCATTGCCTTCTGAGCGAGCTTGTCTGCCTTGGTACCACTGCCAGACTTCTTAGCTTTGTCCAAACCTCTTTTATCATCAATGCCATCATTGCTTGTCTCATCTGTAAGACATGGGCCATCTTCACAGCCATCCATGGGCACACCAGAGTCATGCTCAGCTTCCGATTTCTTCTTGCCAGGCTGCTTGGAGCTGAACTTTCCTGATGATGGGGATGGGCTCTGGGCATCAAATCCTCTGCCTTTGGGGGTGACTGACCGTGCAGGAGACGCACATCCCTTCTGAGAAATGGATGCACCATTGCAACTGCCTGGCTCTGGGTGCAAAGTGGAGTCCTCACCAAACTCACTATCACCATCTATGTCCAGCTTGATGTCATCATCATTGTGAGCACGAGCCTGGTGATACTTCAGGCCGTTAATGTGCTTGTACCTCTTGTTGCAGTTGGGATGGGGGCAGTCAATAAGCACTGGCGAAGGGCAGTTGCGATCCAAAGAGGGAGGTAAGGATTCAGCTTTGATGTTAGAGATGGGAAGAACAGTATGATTTATTCCACTGTTTGAATTGGTGCGCATTCGTTTGCTACCCTTAGTGTCTTCTGAACTGGAATTGGGCTCCATGTCTGAGACAGGTTTGTTCTTGCGTTTGTTAGCAGATGAAGGACTAGCTTTTACATCCTCAGTGTTGCTGTTTGGTGGGGTGCACCGCTCAGAGGAATTCTGACTTCCCCGTCGCCCTTTGCTGTTGGACGCGGCTCGAGTCTTGCTGTTGTTGCTGCCTTTGTTATCAGAAGAGTTGCTGGTCTCGTTGACTGGCGTATTGCTATTGGGCCTCATTCTTTTACCCCGTCCACGGCCATTCCTCATCTCCAGGTCACTTGTGGGTGACTCACAAAACCTGAGGAAGCAGAAGGGAAAAAAATCAGTTCCATATGAAAAATTACTTTTCCATTGACATTGAATTCAGAATCATTAATCAAATAAATAAGCGCCGTCCTTTTCCACCTAAACCTCTCACAATTATCTGCAAACCACAAAGGGTGCTAACAGTGCAGCAGATATTCTCTCAGATGAGAGATGGCCTCTCTTCTAAATCAGCCTCTCCATTTGGATGTTATAAGTGCATCTCCAGTGGGCCCTGGAGAGCCAGCAACGTGCTGTGCGTTTTTATCCTCTCGTTATCCCTGATCTCGACAGCAATGCTTGTTCTGATGAATTGCATAGAGTGCCACACTGCTGCAGGATTAAACCAGAGTGACCTGGCTGCTGATTAGATGCAGTGTGATAACATCCTCCAACAGATAAGGCACAGACAGAGAGGCAAGATCAACCAGAGAGCTCGATCAAAGCACAGGCATTAAACCGTAGTAAAACAAGGCAGTTAAGGAAGTTACCTCAAGGCCCCCAGTCCACAGAACAGGACTGAGATTTTTAAGGCCTAGCAGAACAAAAATATGATATATATCATAGGCTGGTAGGTAATGTTAAGATATATTTAATGGGAGAAAATCTGTCTGTCAAATAGGAATGTGCATTTTCATCAACTGGGTGTTAGAAGGAACAAAATATTGTCTATTTTTCAATTGTTGGGTATACAATATCAACAATGTCTTGACATGTTGGAATCAAAAGTCTCTCTGTATGATTTTCAGATGGTGCATCAAGTCACTGCATACAGTTCTGCAAGTTGTCACCCTCATTTAACTAACTGGACCAGAAGTTAACACCCACATCATCACTGTCACTTCCGTGTTAGTGTCAGATCTTTCAATGAAGGCTTCTGCAATGGTGATAGTAAAAAAATAAATAAATAAAAGAATGACTTTTGCATTGATCTTTAATAGCTTTAACCTGTTCCAGGGACTACATGCGACTCAAAGCAGCTGAGACTGTAAAGCAAACATACAGAAGAAACACTCCTATATGAATGCACTGCATCATCCTCCCCGACACTCTCCCCAGCGGCTAATGCTGAGTTAGTAATGTTTGCCTGCAGCCAGAAGATAAAGTGCACCATGGGAATATAGCCTTTTCTGGAACATTACGATTAGAAATTACAAGCTACCTCCTGAGGCAGAGTCTCTAAAATGTACAGCAAATTATTTGTGCCATGCAGTGCTGGTATCTGACCTTGGGCAGGATACGGCATGAAAAAGAAAATAGCTAGGTGTATCTGTACTGTAAAAAAAAAAAACATTTGCAAGGTCAAAAAGAAGCCTCCTTAATATCTTAACACACTATTTATTGCCTCAAGCTATATTAGCCCCAATCTTTGTGTCTAATGCAATGAAAGGCTAGACTTTCATTGCATTAGAACCCAGTAGAATTGTAACTGAAATGCTGGTCTGTAAGGGACTACTGCTGCTTTAGATCAATGCAAGGAGGAGAAAATAAAGAGGGGGGGGGGGGGGGGGGGGGGCGTTTTGTGACATTATCCTCCAATGTTTCCTTCATTACTGCAATGGCAGCACACAAAAACCCAGTGGAGATGATGAGAGGGTTGAGTATGTAGTGGTGAGAATGAATTCAAACAGATCTATAGTCAAAGCGGTCTCATTCTAATAGGGACTGGTTTCATGACAAGCTGAACATATGCATCTGTAAATAAGGTTGAATGTTCCCTACCAAAAATAACAGTATAGGCTTACCGTGGGGGTGCCCAGTCATGTCGTGTGCAGTCTAAAAGCGTGCCCACATACGTCTTGTTCCTCCAGGTAACATTTACAACCAGCATACCTGCAGAAAAAACAACAATATAGGAAATAAGACTTCAACTAATGAAACATAATAAAGTCTCAAGTGATGGTTTCTTTTGCTCAAGCTGAACGAATGCACCTTTTAGAAAACTGTGATCATCTGGTAAACAGATCACCAATAAAGGACAAAACTACAACTAAGATCATCAAGTCAAATATATATTTGGGGATCTTAGACCCAGACTACCCTAGTGGAAAATAAATATACTAAAAATGTATTTGAAATACGTTTATTTCATGCTAAGTATACTACAAATGCATTTACATATTTATTTACTTAATAAAAATACCCTGCAATTGTACTTTTATTATAGTATACTTATAGTCAGATAAGTTGGAACAACTAATTTTCTACTTAATGCACTTTAATTGTGCGGAAGTAGTGCTGAAGTCCAACTAAAGGTATACTGAAGTATATTTGATTGTACTTAAGTGGAACTATTCCAAGCATACTTCATGTACTCTTTAAATATATTGCATTTTAAGACAGATATTATTCAACTATCATACAACCCTCATAAATAGAGACATTAAAACACATTTTAGGCGTAATATAATATTAAGAAATGTGCATTGTGCACAAGTAGTACCCCAAATCAAGTTTTATTATAGTTTTTATAGGAGTACACTAAAAAATTCAGGGTTAAATACAACCGCTGGGTTTGTCCATATTTTACCCAGCGCTGGGTTGTATTTAACCCAGCATTTATTAGAGTGTAAGTCTCAAGCGATATGTCAGAAAATATGTTAATGGATTTGAACTATGCTTAATATGAAATCAATGTTTTTTAGATATATTACTGTCTTACTAGGGTAGGTTTGTATGCAATGCCATTGTGAACAATAAGCATTAGCCTTGTTTTTGATCTACACAAGTCAATAAGCATTAGCCTTGTTCTTTATCTACACAAGTGAGAGTTGGCAAAAAAGATAAACGAGTGCTTGTTGGCACAAGTATACTGCCGATTTTACATTCCTCAGCACAGATGTCCAAATCTAGAACACCTCCGGTATAAAGACAACAGGAACAGCAGGGTGCACAAAAACCTATTAGTATGCAGAGGGAAGTAAAGGATAGAGAGATGAAAAGAAAGGGTGGTGGGGAAAACTGGTCAGCCCATGTCCTCCATCTGACAATTCTGCAGTACGCAGGGACTACATATCCTATATTTTGTGTTTGTTTTGAACTGAAATCATCCACATTCAGCGTTCCCAAGATCTGTCAACTTCAATCTGCAGGTTGTGTGCCATCTGCTTGACATTTAGCGCAACAAAATCTAGACATTGAGAGATGCAGAGTGCCAGGAAATTAGCCTAAACCTAATGAACCTCATTTGTTAACACCAGGTGGCAGCAGCTATCATTTTTTAAGGATGTAGTATCAGGAAACATTAAGTGCCTGGAAGACGGTACACACCTCTACAACTCCCCAACCACCCACAATGCAATTCCACCGCGCACACTCAATCAAGCAACTGACCTTCCTAAACGCCACAAGAACAATTTATCTATGATGCTTTTGAGGACAGGCTCTGCAACCTCTCAATGTGACTGACAAAGCACACAAGAGATATCTGTTTGATTTCAAGCTGCAAGGCGCTACTCGCAATGGGGCATCAATTGCCTGCTTCTAAAACAGCTTATCAAGAGGTGCCAGGCAATACAAATTTCACACCGCAGTCGATTGCAAAGGGAGACAAAAACCCTCCATGTGTTTAGTTCTGCCTTTCATGCTGTGTTTCCTTGACAACTGTGAGCAGCCACTGCAACGGCGCTCATTCCATCTCAATGACACAAGTGGGGAAATTGAGCAGACTACTCGAATCGTGTCTCCAAATGGGAAATGTCGATAATTGGCCTTTAGTACGAGACGGAAAAAAAATACCACTACATCTGCTAACAATTAGCATGACATCAGCTGTTGTTGGAATGGCAATTGTTACCACTGAAACCGGACCCAGGACCACCGACGTGGCAAGGTGAATTGCAAAGTTAACCAACCTGCCAATTCAGTGTCATTTTCTGAAACGTATAATATTGTTTCTAATGGCACGCAGAGCCTTATTCCAGCACCCGATAAAAGGAAGCTATAATTGAAACCCTGTCTGATTCTTTCGGTTTCAGAGCCTTATTAAAACACATAGAAACAGTCCAGTACAGTACAGGCTGGGAAACAGGTGTACTCACTTCCAGAAATAATAAAGTGTATTATAACATGTGTGCCACATAGCCAATGTTAAAACACTGTTACGTACAGAGAATATGTATAGTCTTAACTCACACTCAGATATTTAGTGACCTCTCTACATGTTAGCAAGTCTCTTGATGAAACCGGAGCACTAGTCGTCAGCTTTGAAGCAACACTTGCACCCTTGCACTGGAGACATTTACTGCAGACTACTTTAGTTTTTATAAGCTAAGAGAGAGTGCAATGAATGCTGTATAACTGCAGGTGTGGCTGCAAATTCTCCCGCATGGCTCATATTTCCACAGTAGGTGCTTAATTCTATAAATGGAAGCCCTGACCTGCCCAGACCAACAGACTCCTAATGTTTACCAAAAACAAACGGTACTCCCAGCAAACATACAACATTATCTCATGTTAGTGTTTGGTTCCTGTTTGGTTATTTTTCTGGGAACCAGAAATTTCTCTAGAGGTTCTTTTTTTTGCAACCATAAACTTTTTCACGATAGCTATGTCTCCATTCACCAATTTTTATGTGCATTTTGGAATATCGCAAAGAAATACAAAACCAAAAACAATGCTGGATGAAATGCCAAGATGCGCATAAATTCTAAAAAGGCTTTTGTGCACAATTGAGTAGGATAAACTTTTTATCCGTTAAGACTAAATGCCCATAAACTATGATGGAAACACATTTACTGAATAAATTCCTCCATGCACATAAAAAAATCATTATATTCAGTTGCTGCTTCTACTTTTATTAGTGATATTTAGTGCCAAGTTATCAGGAAGTGACTCGTTGGATTGAAACCGTGCTTTATTCGCAAATATGACATGGGGGTGGGTAAATTTTAATTTGAAAGTGAACTAATCCTTCAAACTAACAATCCCTCACTTCACAGTGCTATGAACATAGTATAGTAAAAACCTCCCCACACCCTAGGTCTTCATTCATCTGTAATTAGTCACAAATAACCTGTAAATCATCTTAGCATTCTCACAGGTTTGATCGCAGACAGATTAAGACAGCGCTCCTAATTGCGAAGACTAAGGCAAGCGAGGCGATGAGAACTGGGGGTTGGAGGGCTGCTGGAACCGGATACAAACAATGGGACATAAAACCCAACCTTGTTTCCATCTGCTCATGAAGCAGCCGTTTATTCACTCTCGAAAGCCACCCAATCATTAACCAAGCTGTAACTCTCTCCCTCTCTCTTGGGAAGGGAGCCTCAGGCAGTTGGTTCCACTTATCTGGTGAATTCTTTCAACGTTACACATTTCCCTCCTCTCTATGCCAGTTAAATCTTATGCAATCTGCAATTCTGCAAATGGTTATCTGCACGGATCGACAAACATGAATACATATCTTAATGCCACTTGGTTTGCAACTAACCGCAGCTCTAAGTGGAGCACTTGCTCCAAAGCACGCTGAGCTAAGTCAGATGCTTTGAGGCGATTCTACGTGACAGATTCACTGCGGCCATCGACGTGTTAAAGCGCCATGTCATTGTTTGTTGATTTTGCAAGAGCTTGCCCAAACTTTACATCACCTAACCCGGTTAAATTTTGAGAGGATGAATAATTACAAGTCTGTGGATCATGGAAAACGTGACGGCAAACAAGCTGAAAGTACTTGCTTCATTGTGCTCGTCTTGGCGGTTTTTCCCACTCGCTGTGCGGGGCTCTCAATAACTGTTTTTCATACCTCTGTGCTGCCTAGCTGCCAAGAGAAGCAAATTGGTTTGCCAGACAAGTCCAAACTAAGACTGCAGGCTCATTTTCTGGGCTAAGAGAAGAGCTCGCTGTCTCATCGAGTTAAAAATAGACACTAAAAAGCCCTGAATGATTGACGCTAGTCGACTGAGGGCTCTTGTTTGTTTGTTTTTGCTCTTTTTTAAAGGCAGGTAGCATTTTTACATATAACCACAAGCTACATTACATGAACTAACATGGGGAGCCAATAGCTTACAAAGACTGGATGTTGATTTACAGAAGAAAGACCCTTTATACCACACCTGAAGAATCCCCAAGATCAAAAAAATCATATTCCTTAAAGAGAAAAAACAAACATGGTGAATTCAGAGACTGAGGCTAAGAGTACTCTCCTTGGGTTAGTCTTTAAGAGAACATTGGCAGTGACTGGAAGAATGGAAGCCTAATTCCACCCCCCCCCCACTCAAAGAGCAGTGCACTCTCCTGTTTCCACCCAGTGCCCTTGCCTTTGAGCAAGAGAAGGGTCATTGCCATTGCTTTAGGCCCCTTAGTTCAACCTTCCCCCAGTTGCCCCATCAAAGAGTATCCTATTGGCAACAAAGAACTGACAAGCCCAAAAGAGAAAAGGGGGGAAGCATAGGGGCCCTCACCGCCTGGGTCACCAGTCTAATTTCTCCCGCAAAGAGTTTCATTAATGGGCAAGCATGGTCCCCGTAATCTGTCCCTGTGTCCCGCTGGGTGTGGGGAGGGGGCAAGACTGCAGGTCCCCCTGGCATTGACCCAGCACCTCCTTTCCCATTCTCTTTTAACTCATCATTCCCCTGTAGCTCCCTCTTTTCACCGGCTGAAGGTCAAATAGAGAGAAAGAGAGTGGAAAAGGGCATCGGTGTGGCCGGGTAAGACAAAGGTAGGCTAACAAGTCACACACGAGAGCTCAAGCTCAGGGAGAGTCCGTATTCAAGGGTGTTTTAGAAATTATTGTGTCTAATTAATTTGGGATTAGCCAGAATGAAGGGACAAAGACAGAAAGAGTAGAAGCAAGAGGTGGTTAAACAAATAGGATATAGAATATAGAGACAGACACACATGTATTTACACACACACACGTGTATATATAAATATTAGGGGTGGTACGGTACACAGATGTCACGGTTTGGTACGTACCTCGGTTCGGGGGTCACGGTTCAATACAATTTCGGTACACCAGGAGAAAAAATGTATCTACTATGCTAGGTTTCTTTTAATTTATTTTGAACAGTCAGTAGAGCAAATTAAAACAATTTCCACCTAGATGTGAAAATACAAATGATTAATACTAATACTATTATTACATTGTTATATTATATATAAAATCTGTTTTGTTTTCATTGTGAGTGTACACAAATAAAAGCAGACCTTTATCCAGTGATTATTAATAAGACAATAAGTTTTTAAAGTTGATTCTGCAGCTGGTATAAGGAAACAGTTTAAGTGATTGCGCCGGAGCGCGCACACTTTTTTATTATTAATTGTATATATTGAACAATGTTCAAAATGATTACAGAATGTTACAAACATGATTACGTTTCCTAACACACACTCACACACACATCAGTCCCAGCATTGCTAAAGTTGGTCGGCTACTTAATAAAAAATAAAATACAACCATGTGTAGAACCAAAATAAAATACAACCAAAATGCAAATATGGAAATATTATGGAATATCTGGATTCGTGCCGAATGAGAGAGGTAGGATACATGAGCACAAAGCTCAATTTCGCAAACAGTTGAGTGTGCAAGCTTTTGATCAGTCCATGTGAGAGACGCGTTCAGAATCAGCACACGGTCACTATTTAGTGGGCTTTGTTTTCAAGCGTGAAACTCATGGCATTCACTGTTCTTCTGCTGGCTTATCAAACAGTGTTGCATTACTGCGGGCGCCCCCTTCTGGATTGGGGGGGGGAATTGCCTGTATTCGTCGTAAGGCCTCATGCACCGAACCGAGATGTCCGTACCGTGACGGTTCAGTGCGAATACATGTACCGTGCGTGTGTATATATATATATATATATATATATATACACACACACAGATACATATATATATATATATACACACACAGACACACACACACACACACACACACACACACACACACACAAAAGATTGCTTCCACAATAAAGAAAAGTGTATTCAGTAATTTCAATTGAATGACTCAAGTGATACAAACACAATATTTTTTGTACATGAGTGTACACATCATTATTAATAATTTTTATGTTTTAAAAATATATATTTAAACATTTAAAAGGAAATCCTGTTTTGGAGTCACGGCACAAGATTACACTAATTTTGCGTGTGTGATGGTGCATTATTTTCTATATTTATGTGAAATGATCATCAAATCACTCAAAGGAAATTCTGAATTGAAAATAGCTCATGCAAATAAAAGCCCACAAATTGTCCTGTTTGACATCTGTTTTTGCACGAGACTAGAACAGGAACAATCAGTCATCTTAAACACAACTGAGAACACAATTGGTTGTCAAAGACTTGATTTTTTTTATGAGGTTGTGATCCTTTGACATTCTTGCTCGGGTGGCTGGCTCTACTGATTATCTGGGTCACATGACCGAGGTGAGCATGTCTCCTGGGAGAGGCGAAGGAGGGGACGTGAAGGGGCCCTTCTTTTGTAATATCCACACTAGTGATTTGGCACAGCTGAGTAATTTGTGCTCAGCAGAGGGGTGAGAACATTCCCTTCCCCCCAGACATCTATCCTCAGCACTTCTTTCCAGTGAACGACGAAGGGTTGCCAGGTGGCAGTTATAAACCCTTGAGTAAAGTGGGAGAGTGAAATCCAAAGAGAGTGAAAGGTACACAACAAACTTGCCATTCAAACCTGGAAAATAAACACAAAGACTCCAGTCTTTCCAGGCGATATTACAGAAGACAGCTCTGAGGAACTAACGACAACACTGTTGAGGTCGTTCTTAGCTGGCATGTCTTCATCGGTTTTGGATTTTCAGCTTGCAAAGAGAAATGTGAGCGAGAACGAGCTGCATCTGGTCATTGTTGTCCAATATTGACAGCCTGCCGAGCACTGACAGGAACCGAGAAAGCTTGCTCGATCCCCGCAGTGAAATATAAGAGCTGTTAGACGAGGAGGAGAAAGACTTTGATGGAAGATCTGAGGAAAAAAGGAAGAGAACGAAAAGAGAAGTATGGAACAAAAACCAAAAGCAGAGCGAGGCCGAGTTGAGGCTTGACCACAAGCTGAGAGAGAAAAAGACAGGCTGGATCTGGCATGGTGTATGCGCTTGGCTTGGAGAGGTCTGTTTGACTGACAGAGAAAGAAAGAGACAAGAGAGACTAAGAAAAGGAATGAATACCACTCTCTCCAGAGCAAACATGACAGCCCAACAGGGTTCCTTTGTGCATTTTCCAGACCGACTTGCCTGAGCCGACATCCACATGTCAAGTGTCTGTCTTCATTACATTTCTTCTGGAAAGGGGACAATAGCATGGCACTAGACTTCTGCTCTGAATTTGGACAACGCACCGTGTTTATGACAGACATGCCGGTTGGAGAGGTGGAAATGTGCCACCAAGAGAAGCAGCTTTCAGACAGCTCCAAGGACCTACTCGCAGAAAAGTAAACAACCTCTAATTGTTTGGAAAGGTCTGGCGGTTCTCCAGAACAAAGTTTGTCTTATCTCCTTCGCCATTTTCCGGCTTCATAATCCCTTTTACTTCCAGGAAAGGCACCAGAACATCATGCTTTGAAGACGGTGAACACAGGACTGGTTATGGCCAATTACCAATAATAAGAGAAAAACTTGATTGGAGATATTGGCACAAAGGACAAAAAGGACCTGGTGTGCGTGTGTAGAGGATTGCCACCCGGACTCAAGAATCGAAATAATTCTGGACTGGCAAACGCTCCGGTAAGGTTTGCCAAAGCCAAGCTAGTGTCGTGCCAGCCCACCACAGGGATGTTTTTCTGGCAAGGAACTCCAGGAGTCGTAAAGCACTGGAAGATTTGAGGCTGACATTTGAGAGTGTCAGCAGGTGTGGGGTTGACAAGAGGACGAGACTCCTGGCGCAGAGACACATGTGGCTGTGCTGCTCTTGTGAAATGTCACTTTCTCTGAGCTTCTTGCTTTCTCCCCCAATCTACGGTCTCTTCTCCGTGAACCTACTCGCTCTGGTTTCGAAGAGCTGTCACAGGCTGATGGAGGAGGGTCTGGGTTGCCAGGTCAGGGGCACTTCATCTCCTCATGCTGACAGCCCAGGAGGAGAGCGATCTTTGATCTGCACAGTTCCCTCTAAATACTGCCGCCCCAAAGGTCAGTATTTGGTAGTCAAATTACAACGCAAAGAGGTTGTTTAGACTTTAGGTGCAAATGAACACGACTGTAGTTAAACAGAATGCACCGTTTAGGATGAGAATCACATACATATGCAGAATAATTCATGCACCAGTGATGCAGAAAAACTAGCCAGCTGTGCAAGTAAATTTATATTTGCTGGGGTGATTTATTCTGTTTGCCAACACCTACAACTACAAGACCTGTCAGTTTTAATTGTGAAACTTTCACCACAAAAGCCATTACTAATCTTTGCTGAATGACTTAGAAAAAACCTATAGTTATTAGAAATTAAATATAACATTATCGGGGGAAAAAACACTAAACAAAAACATTTACATGACTTTAAAACTTACTAAAACAAAAGGTTTTGAAATTCACAACCCACTTGCATTAAAAAAGTGGCTAATATAGAAATAACACTAGAGTAAATTAAATTATACCAGTTCAGCAATGGTACCAGATAAGTTTAGTCAAATGCATGAACTTTGGCAGTCCTAAAATACTAAAA
The DNA here is from genome assembly GCA_003573665.1 of Oxygymnocypris stewartii. Lineage (NCBI taxonomy): Eukaryota > Metazoa > Chordata > Actinopteri > Cypriniformes > Cyprinidae > Oxygymnocypris > Oxygymnocypris stewartii. The sequence goes on from QVTF01023736.1 coordinate 48,747, forward strand.
GTATAATAAGATTAAAGCTAAATGAAAACTAAAAACACAGCAAAGCTAAAATTAACAATGGAGTGAAAATGGTAACACCACGATTTACAATAAGGTTTAATTTGTTTAACATTAGTTAACATGAACAAACACCTATAGCATTTATTAATCTGAGTTAATGTTCATTTCATTAAACAATAATACAATGCACTGTTAATTAACACAAACTATTTTTACTAACATGCTATAAAACTTGTTCTTTGTTAGTTCCCAATTAGTTACCTAATGTTAAAGAATAAGACCTTACTGTAAATATTTGTGTTAAAACTAAACCAACTCAAAAAAGTACACATTTTTTAATTAAACTGTACGAAAACCGTAAATGCAAAATGAAAAAATCTATAATAACCCTGCCTTGTATGAACTTCATAAACGCCACACTAGTTTTATGTAAGCCACAGTAGATCAGATGGGCCAAAAACCCACAAGTCCATCCATTACACAGCTCTCCAAAGAGCTCAGAAAGCCTCCGGGCGTCCAAACAGAGACGTCTCTAACAGCTCGACAGCCTCCAACTGCAAGGCATGCTGGTCTGGCTGTTATTGCTCATTCCCGTGACCCTCTCTGGAGGCGCTTTCAGACTTTCCTCTGGCTTGTTTTCTACATTTGTCAAATGGAGACCGCTGTGCCACGAGACCTCAGCACTGGAGGTAAAGCGAGACGGATGGAGATATGAAGAGACCGGGGGGAAGACAGAAAGCATTTGATGTGGAGTGAACTAACACCATTTCTGTGTGTTAGCGGAGCTAATGGAACGAGTGGGTGAAGGTGAAAGTACGAC
>QVTF01023737.1:0-49475 GCA_003573665.1 Oxygymnocypris stewartii
TTATCAATGTCGAAAACAGTTGTGCTGCTTAATATTTTCTGTGGAAACATAATTTTTATAATTCTTTGATGTATAGAAAGTTAAAATGAACAGTATTTAGTTGAAATACAAATCTTCTTTAACAAATTTACTGTCTTTACTTTCACTTCGGATAAATTTAATACATTCTTGCGCTATACAAGTATTCAGTTCTTTAAAAAAAAACGTAGAGACCCTGAACTTAAAAAAAAAGAAAAAGAGTGAGATTAAGGATCTCGGGGCCGTCTCGCTATTTACACTTCTGTACACAGCACTCCAGTTTCATTGCCACACAGAAAGAGAGGAAGAGAAACAGACAGAAACTAGAAAAAAAGGAAATTTTCATTTTGGTATGCGAGACAACAGCAAAATCTTGCCGTTCTCCAAAAATCCCCTTGAAAACCCCATAAACAACTCCATAATAGTGGATTCAGAGTAAACAGAGACGGGATGCACTGACAGTCACCCCTGACGTGACCGACTGGGAACCATAAACCCAAATCCACTTCCTCTTCCTGTGAGAGACACATTCATTTCCTGTTTCAAAAATAAAAGCGGGATTCTGTTTCCTTAGAAATGCCTCTGATAAATGACCTTGTGTGCAGATCAGGTATATTCTAAAACTCAAACCATTAAATCATTTGTGTCACTTGAAATAGAATAAACTTTAGCTTAAGTATTATTTTTAATTTCAGCCAGTTGTAAACATTTCCTTTTCACTTGATGTACTAAAATAACTGAAATAAAAATGAATAAAAAATATATAGACTTCAAAATTTATTTTAAGAAAAATAATAAATAAAAATGACAAACACACACACACACACACACACACACACACACACACACACAAAAGACTTTAAAATGAGATAAACTCAGGTGTATTTCCTGTAAGCCACAAACCCCCAACGCTGCTTACAGACACACTGGCATTCAAAAGCTTGGGGTCAGTAAGATTTTTAGAAAATAAATTGATACTTTTATTCAGCAAGGATGCATTAAATTGATCAAAAGTGATAGTAATGACATTTATAATGTCATAAAATGATTTTAAGCAGCACAGCTGTTTTCAACATTGATAATAACAAGAAATGATTCCTGAGCAGCAAATGATTTGTGAAGGATCTTCACACATGCACACCTGTTTTTGATGCGTAGTTTGACTCCTCCACTGCATCTGCCGTTTCTGGAAGGACTGAGAGGACGCGGGTCAGAACAGCAAGGACCTGGACAACACTCTCTACAAACACAAACAAACATCTAGGTTAGACGTGTACTCGTTATAAAATCACAAACAGTTAAAGCACTCGTATCTTGGAAAACAAAACGAGTCTGTTCAAAATAAAACCATGATGAATGATGCATGATCAAATGGCCGTAACTAATCCAAACTTACGGTTCTGTTCTCTCAGACTATTGAACTAAAACGTTAAGAACTTGTTCAGGGATTGTGCTGGTTATGACATCACAACCATGATCTCATTGAGTTAAAACAGGTCGACAACAAGTGTGCGTCATATGTGACTGCCTCTAAGAAATGCATCTGAAGGACATGACTAAACCTGCTTAATTAAGCAGGACTTGAGGAGGCGATTGCAAAAATATGTAATTTCGCACACCCCAAGTCTAGACGGTATGAGTGCATTGGTTACTTTGTAGATGACATGCATCTGTTTGTCTTTAGATCATGTATTTTTGTAGAATCAGTGTTGGTCAGAGAGAGAGGACGAGTCTCTGACACTTTTGACTCTTTTTACATGTTCACGTGACTGTATTAAATGGACTCTTGTGTTTGACTCGGGTCAAATACTGTTGTTGTGGCCGTACTTGACAAAGTACGAACTGTCTGGTCCATTCACCGCATACTCACATGGATGTTGTACACAAGATCATTTTTATTAACCTGAAGGACAGGATGTCTGTGTAGGTAAAGAAATGGCAGGTTTATATTAAACCTGTGTGGCAGCAGCGTAATATACATTAAATCTACAGCGTTCTTGTCTCCTCTGAGGCTGGGACTGTAAACAGTGTTCTGTGCACCCAAAGACAGAACAGTTAGCATGCTTTGCTGGAACGTTTGCCATGACGTTACAACTGGTGCATTGTTTGTCGTTTGTGAAAACACAATGATAGTGCTATGGGTGGAAACTTGTAGATAAAGGGGTGGTAATATTATAATAAGATCCCCTTTCTATGTCACAGGGGGAGCAAAATCTGAGCGTCTTGCTTTTTCACAAGCTTGCAGAGAAATGCTTACAAAAAAAAACATTTACTAGGTTGTTCTTTTTCACATTTTCTGAGTTGGTAGATTATAGCACTTAAACAAGTCATGATATGTCACCTTTAATGCATTCCTGCTGTATAAAAGTATTAATTCTTAATAAATCTCACACCTTATTTCATGACCTGAATGTTTATTTTCTGCACAAATGCTTTGAGACCATATGTTTGTGTTTGTTTGTGTATGAGGAGTATCTACTGTAAGAGCTTAGACAGCCAAACCAGCAGCCCTCCAATCTCACTGAGAAAAACCTTGTAATGTTGACACAGCATTCCTATAATAGAGAAGGTGTCATCATGCTCTTTTTAAAGAGTATTGAAAAGCTTTAACACACCACTAATTAAAGACAACACAAAGACGTTCCAAACAAACTTGTAGTTAAAGGGACGGTGCAACCAATCTGTTTTCTCACAAAAGTTATTAAACAGTATGTATTTTCCTTTATTCTGTGGAACACAGAGAAAATATTTAGAAGAATATTGGTAACTAAATAATTTTGGTTTCCCATTGACTTCCATTGTATGGACAAAAATACAATAGAAGTCAATAGAAACGGAAAATATTTGATTATAAACATACTTCAAAATCTATTATTTTGTGTTCCAAAGAAAAAAGAAATGCATACCGCTTTAGAACAACATGAGGGTAAATAATGACTTTTTTTGGGAGGATTATCCTTTAAAGGAGATAATACTGTGTAAAAAAGAGCAGCTTGAACTTTTTCTAAATAACTCCGTTACAGATCAGCATGAGCATGAGAAATTGGTGTAAAGAACCAATCCCTTTAAATGTGAACAGCATGCTGCATACCTCGCCTTTCAAATGTTCTTTTCTGTTTTTAATCTTGATTTATCACGCTTTCTTCAGAAGGTGTGATTGGCCCGACTGCTGTGGGCGTGCATTGACTGCTTCAGATGAGACCTTCTTCTAATTATACTCTCTATCAATCACTTTAAGTGACCTGTGAATGCAGGGATGTTTATATTGGAGCAAGGAGCCTTGATATACCATCTCGGATCAGCACATTAACGATCCATGATTTTAAAGCCAGCGAGTGCATCTCTTGAACTCTTCTGCTCAATGCCCCCAGCATTTCCTCGCATACCTGCCCCCCGGAAGACCTCGGTGGTCACCATAGAGATGTGAGCAGCAACCACTAACCTCCCAACGCTGCTTACAGACACCAGCATTCAAAGCTTGGGGTCTTTAATAAATAAATCTATTTGATAATTTTATTCAGTAAGTGATGCATTAAATTGATCAAAAGTGACAGAAAAGACATTTATAATGTTACAAACGATCTCCATTTCAAATAAGTGCTGTTTCAGCCTGGGTGAGCCAGAATTTGAGCCTTGGCTCCAAAAGACAGTGTTTTGTGTTCACTTGCATTTCCACTTTCCAGCACACTTTCAAAATCTGGAAATTTCCCCGAACTTTCTGCCACAACACAACGGGAACGTTCCCTTTTAAACACGTCGTTCTCCTGAACACACACCTTCCCCTGCATTTTTAGAGATTCTGCATGAAAGTGTTTAAGCTCAAACCAGCTTGACCCGCTGCAGGAATGCTATTAACAGCCAAGAGAATGCATGCCGGAGAGAGCGAAAAGGAACAAAGAGAAATAATTAATTTTGACAGACGTTTCATCACGTGAAGAAGAAAGAATGACAGAAAAGAGCATTAGGCATTTAATACGCCTTCTGTTGACCTTAATAGGGCTGGTATTTATATGTGCAACTAGGAATCTGATATTAGTGCTGATCAGATTTGGTTTGTTATTGTAAAAACAAAGGCAAATAATACAAAAGGTAAACATTTTTAGTTGATAAAAACAATTGATAGGATCTACATTCTTATGCAAAAACTGCCTCTGGCATAATATATTAAGGAAGAAACCCACCCAGAATAACCTAGCAAATGCATAACGATGTGCTATAAAACACAAACTTGTATTGTGGTGGCGACTAGTAAACTGCATGAACTAAAAAATGTTCTATAAAAAAACTAAAAAGTGTTGAAAATTGCAATGGATGTGCAAAACACATCTGTATAGTAGGGGTGTAACGATTCATCGATATGGATCGATATATCGATATGATGTATGACGATACAATGCATCGATGCCACGCGTATAATATCAATATCTGTAGTATAAAAAAGGCTGTCGCATTTTCACATAACGTCCGTCTATGCATTACCACCAACGCGTGTATTCTCCTTCAATCTCACGTGTCAGGACTCGATATAAGGACTGCCCGAGCGCACAAGGCGAGCATATAAGGACGCTCGGGATGGTTGGCGAGTAACAGTCGAGCGCTGTGTGAGAAGTTTATTGAACTTGCGTCTTTGTTTCTATTGTATTTATTTTCCTGCTATTGCTTGTCATTTGGTTATCTGTAGAAAATATATTTAGCACTGAGCCCCATAGTAGCATTTTAGATTTCTGTTCATGTTATATATTTTTGGTTACATTTGTGAGTTAATAAAAAATGTATACTGGTTGATTAAAATAGGTATATAATATAATAATATTGATTCTATCGATCGATATAATCCCTGTATCTCATTTTTTTGTGGTATCAGCAAATATCGTATCGCTGGGTATGAGAATCGATATCATATCGAATCGTGACGAACCCTTCTGATTTACACCTCTACTGTATAGCATTTCATCACGCTCTACAAATATCTCTAAAGTTACACATGAAGCCATTTATGAAAGCACAATTAATATTTATCAGTTTAAAGAGTCACTTAGTCATTTACTTTTTGAAATGGAATATGTATTATTATTATTAATAACGACATTATCATTATAAAAATATATTGAATTGAAATAAGCTATTAATGATATTATTATATTTAATTATATTTTATAAGTTTATAAAACTATTCCAATAATCACTGTAGAGGTCACTAGTAATTCAGTTTCTAGAAACTGAAAATTCTGGATTCATTACCAACAACAACAATAATAATAATAAATAAAACAATAAGCTGTTTTAATATAATTATTAAGAATATAATTATAGCTATAACAATTATATAGATTGTTTTCAAATTTTATCTCCACAGAGTTATTCTGTAATCATTTCTGTAATGCATTTTATTCATGGAATGTTCATATAGAGTTTTTAGACATGGTTAGAGAACGGGACCCATTTTCATCAGAACATCTCTTGTTTGCATCTCCTGTGCTGCTGGAGGACAGCGTTTCAGTTCATCTCCTCTGCATGCCTGCCCTCGGTCACTGAACACAACCCTGAATGAAAGAGAAACCAGGAACCTGATACCACAGGAGAACAGGAAGAGAATAAATACTCTGGCAGAGGAAGGGAACAAAGGGATACAGATGAAAAATGAGAGATGATAAAACACCAGCAGAAACGCTGCTTTCAATTAAATATTCACTTTGGAGATCAAGTGTTCTTTATACTTTAAAGCCACACAAGAACTTCAACAAAGCTTGCTAATAAATTAAGTGACAACCAACACGCTGACCTTTGGTGACGCCTCCTAAAAACAAACACGGTAATCTGACTTCACTGCATTCTGGATGAAGAGCTCTTCTTTATCAAGCATCGGCTCTATCTTTCTGTGTGTTTACAGTGACTGCAGCTCGTGTGATGCCAAAACGGCTTAAAACAAAACACAATACCAGGCAGCCGTCACTATATATTATCTTGTTTTGGGAGTATCATGTGTTTAGCATTCTCTCATTTACAGACAATACAATCTCTAATGCAGGTGCACAACACATCCATCCTCAACTCAAACAAACCTGCACATCAATAATCTGAGCGTACACACTCCTCCACACGGTCACATGTTAAATAGGTGAAACATATTAATTAGACAATATAACAGGCAATATCTAGCTTCCCAAGCTACTCATCATTTACAGTAGTTTAAACAACTATCAAGCTACCAATCTGAAAACATACAACACATAAAAGGTAGATAACATTACTTTTTTATACAAGATCAGATGATATTATTATAGTTTTGTCTGTGCTCTTTTCTTGTTTTGGACTTTTTACATATATAATGTTACATATGTAATGAACAATATTTATTAAAAACAAAATCAATGAGTGTGAATAAATGAATAAAAGTGACCAATTACTGACAGCATTAAACTTGAATTGATGAACTTTCACACTGTTATTGAACAAAACTGATCTAAATAATGACACTATTATCCAGCTGAAATATAATTTGCTTCATAAATGATGAATTTTACAGCTTTAGCACTGTTATTGTCTTATTAATGTGACACTGCTTTGAAACAATCTGTATTGTATAAAGTGCCATATAAATAAATGAATACATAAACCAAATACAACCAATAATTCTTACCCCTGAGCAAAAAACACAGCAATGAAAAGCAGCATTTAATATTTATATAAGTTCATCTTTTTTTTGTAGTCTATTCAACAAAACCTCAACACAGACAAGCCTTTCATTTGCATATAGGAACGAAGAGATCATATTCAATTCTATGCAAAACAAAACAAAACAACAATCTGTTAGCAACCAATATCAGATACTATGATATAATTCATATCTGCAGTATTCACAGTCCATAAAGTATTCAGCCAAACGCACCTGCGAGCTGCAGTCAAGTCCAGCAAACTGTCAGATAGTTGACATGCAAACATCAAAATGTTATACCAAATTTATCAGATAATATTTTGTTTAAATGACCTTTTAGCTTTTGCCATTCACTTAAATAGTCATGAGGTGTGACTAATGAATTGGCAACTGCACAAATATTCCATGTAATCCCACAATTAATAAGGTCAAGCACCATAATTAGAACGGCATTAGAAAAATGTTTTTAAATAGTTTAAATTGAGTCCCTGCTGTGACTTGCCAAGTAATCATTTATATAATGCTACAAAAATCTAGTGCACTTTATTCCAAACAAAGGCACATTGTTCACTAAACAGCAGTAGATTATATAAACACAGAACAGTACATGACAACCGGTTTAAATACAAGTATGTGAACGGGATCACTGTACCTGTGCTGACGGAGTGTCAATGTGCCTGTTCTTCTGAACACAAGAGTCTCAGACTGAACTAAAGAAACCTGCAGGCAAACAAGCTACAAGAAATCAATCCCAACTTCACTCATTTGGTTTTAAAAGAACAACATACTGCAGACCGACTCCACACTGACAGGGAAAGAACAACATCTCTCTCGTTTGGTCTCTCTCAAACACTGGTGACACATCAGAGGCAAATTACTGCCGTCCTCTCAGCCAATCAGAAGAGCCGCAGGGCTGCATGAACGCCACAGCGATGATGTCACCGAGCAGGTTCCTAGGCTAACTCTCTTTCTCTTTGTTTTTCTCTCCTCTTGTTCTGCCGCTTTCTTGTCGCTCACTTTTCCTCATTCAGGCTCATGCTAATGAACATTTCAATATTTTTACCTGCTGTGACTCAGCTAGTTTCACAACATCAGGCCTAATATCACAAAATGTGATGACGCCGAGTTAAAACATATCAATACAAATCTTTGCAAGATAACACACATATGGCAATTTAGACTTTTTATCTCATGAATGCAGAATTGGCAGATATATAAATGTAAATTCTGAAAAAAAAGAGGCAAAATTGTGAGATATAAACTCCAAATTCTATCAAAAACAGATTTGTGAGAACAAAAATTTAATTCTCAAAATACTAACTTTTTCTTGCAATTCCGGTTTCACATCTCACAATACGGAGTTTAAATCACTCAATTCTGACTTTCTAGTTTCTGCCAAAGAATAAAAACATTAAAAAGGTAATTGCGAGTTAGCATCTCACTATTTTGAGTTTATATCTCAGTTCTTTTTTTATCAGAATTAGGAGGAAAAAAATCTGAATGACACAAACTCAGTCTGAGTTGTGAGAAAAAAAGTAGCATTGCCTTTTTATTTATGTTTTTATTCCATGGCAGAACCTGGCTTCCATATGTTTCACCTTTAATGCCATAATCAAACAAACAAAAGCAGTCAAATTTCAAAAGTTTAGGTTTTAATGACAAAAAGAATATTCAAAATATATGTATTTAATTTACAATCTGCAAAAAGGTGAAAAAAAGTCGAAATCAAGATTAAGCATAAAATAATTTGTCTGCAGAATCATTTATACGGTACATGTGGAAATCAGCTGTGAATTGACCATTTTACAATCTAACATCAGGAATCATGTCTTTGTGTCAGTTTTGACTGATTAAAAGATAAAGCAAGACTCGATCACCTTGCAAATTATTGTTGGAAGCAAAAATGCATCTATGTCTCACGAAAGTGTGACGTGCTCGAGCAAAACAGCCAGTATTTTTGGAATCAGCAGCCCAAAAATGAGCATAAAGAGAAGTATTGGGTTTCAGGACAGTGTTGTATATAGGGCTCTTGGGTTGCTCTAACAGGTGGGAATAAGGGAAACCCGTCCTATTCCACACCTGTTTTGAATCCTGCGCCCTGCATCTGCGTGTGAGCCGCCCGTCACCATAGAAACATACAAACTTTGACCACCACAAAGCATTTGGTCCAGACGACGAGGGAGGAATCGGCTACAGGTTGTGTTTGTGTGTGGATGGAGGAGGGTGTTCACATCACAGAGGGGATGAGATGTAATGAACAGCATCTGGGCTCAAATTAAAGGCGGAGAAGTTTGCATCGGATGCTGCAGTAATGTGACTCTGACAATATGTCCCAACTACACTTTCCAGTGTCATGTATTTGTTTGCACTCCTTGAAATAAAAATGCTGTGTGAAGGAACAGCTAATAAGAACATATCTGATGTTAATGAATGCACTGTAAAAAATTATAATAAAAATATGTTTTAAATCAAGATTTTTGTCTTATTTTCCAGCAAACATGTCTAAACATCCTTGCTGAATTTACTGCTTTAATTTGATTAACCTTTAATTTTTTTTTATAAACGTTGATTTATTCCTATAAAATATATTTTATTAAATATTTTTCTTAAATCAAGAATCCTAAAACTATTTGCCAAAATACTATGAACATTTTAATAAAATAAATTCATTAAAAAAGAATTTTAGTTCCTTATGTTTAGACATTTTTATTGGCAAGCCAGACTAAATGAAAATTCATTTATTTAGTGTATTGAATAAAAAGAAAGAATACATAAATCAGTAAATAAATAAATAAATAAATTAATAAATAAGTGAATTAATTAATTAGTAAATTAATAAATAAATTAAATAGTATGGTGTGTATAAATTAAATGAATAAATTAAGAAATGATTGAAAAAGCTCATAAAGGAATACAAAGGAAATAATACATGAATCATTACATATTTACATTTACATTTATGCATTTAGCAGACGCTTTTATCCAAAGTGACTTACAGTACATTCAGGATATAGATTTATTTGTCAGTATGTGTGTTTCCTGGGAATCGAACCCACAACCTTTGCGCTGCTAACACAATGCTCTACCACTGAGCCACAGAAACATTAAATAAGCAAATAAACCAATGAATAAATTACAAAAGGTAATACATGAATGAATTAATAAATAATAAAAATGCTGGTGTGTATAAATAAATGAATGAATACTAGGGTTGGGTACCGAACTCTGTACTTTTAAGGATACTGACCAAATTGCGTCGGTACTACAGAGTATCGAATCAGATTAAATCATTCGGTACCAAATTTCGGTACGTGAGAATGTATTTAGGCGCACATGAGAGAGAGAGAGAACCCTGTGACATGATGTCACCCCTGCAACTCTTTAAAACACAACACACAGGGCAAACCCAAATGTTCTGAAGTGTGCTTACATTTCTAGTGTTGTATGCTTCCGCGGACAGGATAGCGGAGTCCATTCAGAAAAACGGAATTTACTCTAAAGCGCGGAATACCACGGAATTCGTCAATTTTTTTGAAGAATAGAAGAAGGTCTGTCACTTAATTGGAATCGCGATATGAACTAGTGCATGTGAATATTAAAACGCTAAAAGACGGTTTAAATATGAATCCTGCATGTTCCGTTAGCCTCGGTGTGTATGAATGGTGGAGACGTGGTTATGTTTACCACACAAATACTGAAGCACACCTGAACTCGCGGTGATTTTAACTACATGACACATGAACTTACAGGCTGTGAGAGTCACTTCGTGAGAATTATACCGTTTAATTCGAGAAAACTAGCATCATATCATACACCAAGAAACTTCACGGCAACCTGTCAAAATAAAAGTGCGGTTTTACATGTAACAGAAATATTACTTTTGTACAGTATAATGTACATCTTTATATATTCCATTTACTGACAAATTTAAATAAAACAATTAAATGATAAAACGTATTATTACAACCAAATTAACCACTTAATTGTAGAAGTAAAATTATTAATCTTTAAAGGAATATTCACACAGCTTTTCTACCGTGTATGAATTTTATCAGTAAACCTCTGTTTGTTTGCCAAACAAATAAAAGGTTTTTATTTTAATTTGATTAAAAATAAACAAATGTTTCATGCCTTCATTTGATTATCAGAAAATATAAAACAAGAATTTGTGGAAGAAAAAAATGTGTAGGGCCCTATTGTTCAAAATTTAGAAATTGAGAGTTTTGGACTTATTGTTTCACTGAAATAAATGTTTTTGTTGCTACACAGAGAGTAAAGTACCAAAAAAGATACCGTTGGGTACCGTCCGGTACCGATACCGGCCGTACCGGTTCAAAATGTGAACGGTACCCAACCCTAATGAATACATACATAAAAAATGTATAAATAAACTAATAAGCCAATAAACAAATGAATGAACGAATGCATTAATAAACAATAAAATTTAAAGTTTGCCGTTTTTGACTAGTGTCATTGAAATCAATGGATTTGAAGCGTTCTCAGATACAGAGTAAACTCTAGTATATAAAAGTCACAACTTTGTATTTATGCAGCAAAAGATGCAGAACAAATGTCTTGACTTGCTAACTCTACTTCACATAGTTCTGCTTTAGCTTCATGTAGTTATCACACAACAAACAACCCATAAAAAAACAGCAAAACCTTGTGCAAAGCAATTAAGAGATTTCCTCATGTCTCTTTCTATTTCTGAGTGTTTCCGACAACCTCATCAACAGAACAAATGAAAGGCCACACAGCAAACACTGTTTGTTTAAAGCATCTCTCTCTCTCGGTCTCATTTGTATATTGTCTGGCAGAGTGCACCGAAACGCGTTATGCAACATCACAAGCAGTATAACCGCCATCATAATACTGATCTATTTGCCCATAATAAAACAGATCCAGGTCCTCATCATGTGCATGTTAGGGATGTAATGATTACCGGTTTGACAATAAATCATGATCAAATTCCCCACGGTTAGTATTACCAGTTCATATTTTAATTATCATTAAAATCGTATTAAATTACCATGATTTGAACAACTCACGATAAATAAATACTGTCCAGCATAAAGCACAGTTTTCAGTAACAGTCTTACGTGCGCACGGCACAGAGTAGTTTCGTTTGGAGTGAAAACAGGGCGGAAAAGCTGGGAGGTTTTAAAAGAGTGCTGAGGGAATTATACTAATTAATACATGAATTAATTAAGGTTTTGACTGTCTTCAGAAACGATTCAATGGCATTTTGTTTTCATTTTCGCTCAATGTAATACCTAAAGGAAGTGTTTTTAATTGCAATACAGTTGTCCACAGAGTTTATGAGAAACAGCTGTAATTCAGCTTTTCCATATAAAGCGCCACCAGCTGTCAGAGAGAGTAAATTAAATCCTAATTTACTCCTTCATGATCAATGTATTTCTCACACACCCACACCCCCACACACACCCCCACCCACCCACCCACCCACACACACACACCCACACACCCACCCACACTTTGGTTGTGTTTCACATCTCTGGACCGGTCAGGTAGCTTTTTTTCAGACTCTTACTGTGTTTACAATAGCTAACCAACTATTGATTTTCAACTAGAGAGGTTTAGCAGTGAGTTTATCTAGATATTTAGTTTATCATATACTTTGTAATGCACTTTGTAATGCATTGCATGATGTCATGAATAAGTTAAATGTATTAACAATATCATGGAATGCATTAAAACACATGACAGACAACCAATTTCAGATGTAGCAAGCAATCTAGAAATATTGAAATGCATTTTAATTTTGGTTGCAATTCTGAAAAGCTATAATGCGTTACAGCGTACATTATGAATACTTAAATAATGCATTATACATAAAGGCTTCAAGTAAAGTCTTACCAATATTTATTTGATTTTTAACTTAGAATAAATTTAAAAATGCAACCACTTGGAAAGTATTTTAGCATGCTGACAGCGTGCTAATATAGTAACTACTGGACTGTCAGCATTCTCAAATCCTCTCGGAGAAGAATATGTGCCTCTAATTTAATCTCTCTTAAAACAACAACTGAATGCCAGTTTTGAAGCAACACATTTCCCACAATCTAATGCACTGGACCTGACTTCCAAATCTACTTTTAACATCATTATCTGATCAGACTTTCAGGAGTTGAAACATTAAGACATGTAATAAAAATGTTATGAAAATTCATATACAGCATATCTCAAAAGCTTGATTGTCTGTATTGTAAAAAGCGCTAAACAAATACATTGGACTTGATCTTGAATTGATTTGACCACAAACTAGCATTTATTGTTGCATACTGCATTAGCTTTCACATACTATTTTAAAATATAGCAGGCAGAATATACTGTGCACTATACAGTAAGTTAAGGTGGTATCCATTCCGGATATATCTTGTGTATCTCATACCTGTAATTTGTCTACCAATGAGATGAGAGAGGAGAAAGCAGAGAGAGAGAGAGAGAGAGAGAGAGAGAGAGAGAGAGAGAGAAGTGAGCAGGTGTTAGGCGGAGGCTCTTGGCCGATAAGCATCATTTAACAGGACAAAGTTCAATATTTACAGCGTTCCTGAGTGTCACGTTGGGACAGGCTATCTGTTTTAGCAGTAAGAAAGGTTTATTTCTCTCTCTCTCCCTCATAAAACAGGTTAAGAAGGAGAAAACTAAAGAGAGAGGTCTGGAAGAGACTGAACCAGAAACTGAAATATGCTGTTCACGGCATGTCAGAATTAAAGCAATATGTTTCTATGATATCCACAGTAATGGTACATCTCTTCTGTTTGTTTGTTTTTGAATAGGTTTTTGTTTAAATGCTTGAAATACGGTCTACGGTGAACACATGATCAAGATATTTTCACGTTTTCTTCTACGACATAAAATACATCAGTAATACCTCACTCGTAATGTCTGTTTTAAAATCGAATTGTCTAAATAGGACTACCAAGGTTGTCTGAGACATTAAACAGAAAAATTAATCTCCGCTTTTATGAACTAGCTGTTTTTATATTCACACTCTTGCAAACTATACTAAACTATTCTTCTTATTATTAATCTATTCTTAAATATTTAAATAAGGATTTAAAATATAAATTGATTATCACGAAATGTGTAAGTATCATAAACTGTTGCTGGTCACAGAGGTTATTTTCCACAATAATTCAAGAAGAATAATGCACTTGGCTTTTTTTGTTGTTGAAGGAACTAACCTGAGGGTTGGCTTACAAAAAAAACAAACCCTGCAGCACTTTATAAATAGTAGCATTAGTTTAACAAATGGTGTGAGTTTCAGGTGGAACTACCTTTTTGTCCAACCAAGAGAAGACGAGGGCTGAGTTTGGAAAACCTGTTTGAAAACAGTCATTATTCTGGCAATTCTAATTGATGCCACTAGTGGTGCTAGGGCTGGGCTATAAATCGATTTTATCAATTAACTCGAATGTGTAGTTAACGTCGATTTGATTGAATGAAAATCGGTTTTCTCTTTAATATCCGCCGACGCTATGATATCCTACCTGCTCCTGCCAACTACAGTACACCACAGCAGCCTGGCCCAGGTCTGCAGGTGCACCAAGAAGACGCACAGCCTCCGCCCAAGAAAAAGATGACTTTAGCTGCCTTCTTCAAAAAGAATGCACCAGTGTCATCTATCCACCAGTCAGACGCAGTAAAGATAGAGACTGAGATGACAACTTGCTTATTGACCCAGATCCCCTTGAGTGGTGGAAGCGCCACCAACAGAATTTTCCAAGGCTAAGTAGTCTGGCAAAAAAAATACCTCTTGGTCCCAGCAACGAGTGCGCCCTCAGAGAGGGTTTTCAGTGTTACATGCCACCGTGCAGAGCCAGAGGTAGTAGACATTGTCTTCCTGGCTAAGAATGTTTATAAAAAATGAAAGGATGTTCAAATTAAAAACAGCACAACAAATAAGCACTTTATGTTCTCATGCACTGATATTAATGTTGTTGAATGTTTTGTTTGCACTTTATCAGAACTACCTCCCATCTACTAAATAGAAAGATGTTAAACTTGTGTTTAAAGAAAACGTATCAAAGAGGGTCACATAATTTTATGCTATGTTGCCTTATGTTATGTAACATTTTCAATGTTTACAATGGCAGGGCCTGCCATCTTGCTGTTTGGGTTGTTCTTTCTGATCGCACTTTAACCCCAAGGGGGACATTCAGATCAAATCCCAGAAGGGAAAATCAAAACAAAATAAAGTTAAAACTTGTTTTGAACAATTTCTTTGTCATCTGCAGATTGATTTTAAGTAGGGGGGGGGGGGGGGGTCGATTTAAAAATAGATTTAAATGATTTAGTTTTTTAGATGATATCGCCCAGCCCTAGGTGGTGCATAAACTACATACTTCACCTTAATGAAAGAGCAACACCTGTGCAATATTATCCTTTAGGACAGGACTACAAAAAAACAAAACAAAAATTATATTTGCATGCAAAACCCAAACACAAGCACATTAGTCACGATTGGTTATTTCTGCCACTGTGAATCACTGACGTGTTTTACATACCTGTCCGATTCAGCTAACGCCTCTGAATCCTTCATATAATCTGAACTGAGACCTGATCTCTCCAAGCATTCGCATGAGCTTGAATCAGCACTCTTAAAAGTTGTTAATCGGCTGTAAGAGGCTTTGGGATCGTTTCCGCTGGACGTGACTAAAGATCTCCACGCTTTTTTTGGACTCAGTAGAGTCTGGGCAGTTCATGAAGTGCCGTGCACATCACTTTAACATCGGTGGGAACTGATGTTCTCCGACAGCACAGTCCCAAGTCCTTTCTCTTGTACAACACTTCCCGAATGGCGAGGCGATGATGTCATATGCCACACGGCGACCGTTGCCGGGTCTGCCAGGGCTGTTGCTCAGACTAAAGACGGGCTTGTTAGATAAGTCTTTGAGACTTGACTCTGACAGGGACGAGAGATCACACGAGGCTTAACAGAGTCAACACAGAAAACGACCCCGGGAACAGGAACTGAAGGAAACCTGGAGTCACCAAGAATGTGTGTAGCTTTCTTTTGTGTTTTCTTTCCCTCCTTCCCACCGATGATTGACCTCTGGACTCGTATGTAAATCAACATCCTCCTTCACCAGACTGTGTTTCACCGCTGAGCTTTTACGGCAGCACTCTGTGTTTTCTGTACTGTTTCAAAGTTATTTTTAAAGATACTAGTAGTTCTATTCAGCAAGGACGCATTAAACTGATCGAAAGAAATTGCCACAAAAGATTTCTATTTCAAATAAATGCTGTTCTTTTGAGCTTTCTATTCATCAAATTTGCTTGAAAATTAAAAAAATTCCACAAAGTTTCCACAAAAATATGAAGCAACTGTATTCAACATCAAAATAGTTTTTTGAACAGCAAATCAGCCTATTAGAAAGATTTCTGAAGGATCATGTGACACTGAAGACTGGAGTAAATAATGATGCTGAAAATTAAGATTTGCATCACATGAATAAATTATATTTTCAAAATATATTCAACAGAAAACAGTCCTTTGAAATGGTAATTGATCAAATCAATAATTGATCAAATCAATTACCTTGAATCCATCAACTAGTTTTTACGCAGAAGCAGCTATAAAACCTTCCAAACCTGTATGACTTTCTTTCTTCAACTAAATACAAAAAAATATATATATTTTCAAGAACATTGGAAACCAAACAATGTTTGAACTCACTGACTTTGTATGGACAAAGAACACGGAGACATTCTTCAAAATATCTTTAATATATTTTTTCCTGCTCCACAGAAGAAATAAAGTCACAGGTTTGAAAGCAAATCAGGGTGTGTAAATAATGAGAAATGTGACATTTTTCGGCTGAAGCCTGGAATGACCCTGAAAACGATGCTGTTTCCCGCCACGCTGAACAAAACCATAAAGACAGCCAATCAGATTGTAGCTCCATTTTGAGTTTGCCCTTAATATCTCCTCCCAAAATCTTCTTTCCTTCTTTCACTCTCTGTACATGGGAATGGCAATCCCTCTCTTTTTGCATTTCTCGTGTTCTTTCACTTCTGATCTGGAGTCAGTCTAGGTGAACGTTACACCAACACGTCCTCACACAACCAGGTGTGACACAATGCTTCCCATTATAACAGCATTATCCAGGCTGAGAGGAGCCTTGTGTGTGTTTGTGTGCGCACACCTCACTGTGTAAATTGCAGTGTCTGATGTCATTGTCGCCCGATGCCAAACACTCACACTCGCTCTCGAAGAAGGGAGAATATTGAGTCATTTTTATTTATTTACATGCTGTTTGTTCTTAAAATAAAATGTTACTGCAAATTTATCATATTTGTGCAACTATTTTAAGAAAAGCCTTTCTTAGTAAATAGTAAATAAATAATAATAGTTAAATAAAAATAACTGAACAAATAAGTACATATTTACTTGCTATTAATTCTTAAAATAATTGCAATTGCAAATTTGTTTTACTACACAGTTGCATTTATTGTATTTTAAGCATGTAAATTAAAAGTATGTAAATAAATAATATTTATTTAGAAGCTGTTAATTCTTAAAATAATTGTAACTGCATTGTAGAGAAATCTAAAATAAATATTATAAACTTGCAGTAGCATTTTATTTTACAAATGTAACAGCATGTAAATAACTGAATAAATAAAAAATAACTGAATAAATCAATATTTATTTGCAATTAAATATGATTAATCCATCCTATTTCATTGGTCATGAAATAGAGGATGGAGTTTGCTCAAATGTCTACTTAACAATAATACTGATGCTTGTCTCAGCAAATACAAATAAATAGATAGTTAAGTAAAAAAAAAAAGAAAGAATTATACATATTTTTCTAGAAACCTAACAGAACAGAACATAAAAAAAATAAAAAATGGTAACTTTAAAATGAAACGTTAAGCCTTATATACATACTTTTTCAAACACAAACAAGTGAAGAATCACTTCCAGCCCTGGAAATCTTTCACAATCATATGTGAATCCTCCTGCAGCTCTGAACTAATACAGATCATCGTGTACCAGCACTGAAACAACAACACATGCGATGCCACACGGCATTGCTCACTCCGGTGAGAACACAGGCGTCTTTGTGTCGTCAGTGATGCCAGTGCTCTGTAACCTATATCTGAGTGTGTGTGTGTGTGTGTGTGTGTGTGTGTGTGTGTGTGTGTGTGTGTGTGTGTGTGATTCTCTCAGGAGACTAACTCTGCTCAGCCCCGCCCCCTAGAGGTCTCGCCGTACACATCCACCCGTCACCATGGCAATGCTCCACACCTGCCAGTTTCACCCGTACCTCAGGCCCGTATCGTGTGTCCAGCATCGCTCACGTGTGCTCTCAAAACAGAACTCACGCTTTTAACGGGTAAACAGGTCAGGGATCTAATGGCAGCACACAGTAAGACAGCATCAGACCCGTATGTGTGCCTTTATCAGAAGGAAAGTGTTTTCTATTTTTAGTGGTGTTAAACACATCCACCCAACTGCAGTCATGTTGATAATGGCAGTGCCAGGCTAGTTTGTGCAGGACCAGTACAGAAAAGCACGACCACATGCAAACTAAACAAACCAAGCAAAAAAGACTGATTGATAAAGCTGAGATAAAGTGAGAATTACCAGATCTAACAGACCTATGTTTGCATTTCTTATCCTTAATCACACCGTCAGGATCACGGCTAAGCATCAGCACCAAAAAACACTACCAAAAGGAATTATATATAGTGTATAGACATATATATACACTACCAGTCAAACGTTTGGAATAATTACGATTTGTAGTGTTTTGGAAAGAGTCTCTTCTGCTCACCAAGGCAGCATTTATTTGACCAAAAATGCAGTAAAATCTGTAATATTCTGAAATATTATTAGAATTTTAAAAAGAACTGTTTCCTATTTAAATATATTATGAAATGTAATCAATACCCATGATGCAAAGCTACATTTTCAGCATTATTACTGTTTTAGGCATCATATGATCCTTCAGAAATCATTCTAATATGCTGATCACAAAACATTTCTGATGATCATCAATGCTGAAAACAGTAGTGGAGCTTCATATTTTTGTGGAAACTGGTATATTTTTCAGCATTCTTTGAAAAATATTACTGATTGAACACTGTAGAGGTGTTTCTATTGCAACAGAAATGCAATAAAAGTCTATAAATAGTTACAAAACACAATGCCAGGAAAATGCACAGAAATGTGTTTTAATACCACTGTGTACAACTGTACTGCAATCAATAAATCTTAGCATTGTTGCACAGGATTGTGCATTGGTAGGCGCCATCAGAACATTTTGAAGTCTAGTTAATGTAAACAAAATTAATACAGAATTCCTGTTCTTCTAAATGCTATGTTCAAAAATCAACCAATCAGATTTTTGAGCATGAAATATTTGTTTAATACACCACTGCTCAACACGTATGAGTGAGAAGGAGGAAAGACTAACAAAGAGCATTTGGAAATGATCAACCAAAACAGCTATTTCCGGATCTACAGCTCTGCTATGCTGTCAATAAACTATTTTAAATAACCTAAATGGACAAGAAACGATCTTGTCATACACTACCATTGAATAGTAAGAGGTCACAAAGATCTTTTTAAAGAGATTCATACTTTAATTCAGCAAGGACACATTCAATTGATCAAAATTGACAGTAAAGACATTTCAGATAAATGCTAGTCTTTTGAACCCCTTGTTTTAATAATAAAAAAACATTAAACTAAAAGTATCATCGTTTCCACAAAAATCTGAAGCAGCACAACGGTTTTCAACACTGACGAGAAATGTTTCCTAAGAAGCAAATGATTTCTGAAGGGTCATGTCACACTGAAAACTGGAGTAATGATGCTGAAAATACAGCTTTGATCACAAGAATAAATTATATTTTACAATATATTCAAATAGAAAATGCTAATTTTAAACTGTAATAATATTTCAAAATTTTAACAATTTTTACAGTATCTTTGACAAAAAAGATTCAAAAATCTTACTGACCCCAAAATGAACTGTAGTGTATAAAAAAAAAAAAAATAACAGCCCCAGATCATTATGGGACAGAAGTGTGCTGCTTTTGGTCTTACCTTCGCACAGTGAGCCGCAGCGTTTTGTACGATCCTTTAACAAGAGATATGGCCTCCTGCCTCCACCCGCTCAACTCCACCTCATTAATGACGACCACCTCGTCTCCGGCCTGCAGGGGGTGCTGCAACTGAGACGCCTTCCCGCCCTCCTCTACCTGCGGGACGTTAAGAAAACAGACTGTGAGCGCTCTGTGCGGTAACAGATAAAGGCTACGAGGGCTCCACAAACTAAATTAAAGCCACATGGACGCTCAGAGCCCCCGTAAAACCCGCCCAGAATTCAAAGAATGTTTTCTTTGGATCTTTACGCCTACACATTCACAGAGTCTCTAGACACTAATAATTTGGTCACACAATCTCTTGTCCGGGTCGGACGGAGGATGGAGTCCCAAGTTACAGAAAGCTCAGCAGCATCCAGACAACATAATGTCATTGTGCACTTGAGAGGACTCCATTCACTCTTTTACAGCTCCTAAACAATACACAGAGCATTATTCATGCGCAGGAAATGCACTGTTTAGATATTGCAAAGACAAAGAAACCTCTGTAAATCCCTCGTAGCATCTAGGGGTGGGTACCGTTCACATTTGAACCGGTACGGTACTAGTACCTGGAATTCAGGTACCATTGACAAAAATACCAAAATAATATAAAAAATTATATAATTATAAAAATTATATTTATAATAATTACTAAAAATAAAAATAAGTTTAAAATGAGTAAGCTGATGTACTAAAATTGCTAAACTGAAAATAAAGCTAAACAGAAATATAAAAAAATGAAAATAATTTAAAAATAAATGTAACAAAATTAGTAAAATATTCAAATAAAAAATTTAAAAACAAAAGCTATTTCTAAATATTATACTGTAATGGTACATCAATTATACTAAAGAAACACTGAACTTTTGGCACTGACCATGCAAACTTAGCCTAGACACATGACCTGTTGGATATCACCATATTATATTTCAGCTTCCCAAACAACCATAAGCCGATGTAATTGACTTTGGATAAAAAAAAGCCTGCTAAATGGAAAAAAACAACCAATAAAAACAAAACATACAGGTGGACACCCAAGTGATTTCTACCAGAGAATTAGATTCGACCTATTGTTAGCATTCCTTAACAGCTGACCAATCAGTGCCAAACAAAATAAGTCCTTCAGGAAGGCCTTTCAAGATAACACGCAGAACAAACTAGCATTTCATTCTCCTTCTAAAGACGCGCATTTGGAAATGGTCCCCAATTGTCTGTCGTTTCCTGTTAAAACCTGTCTTTCGTCTGGATCTTTCCTGACGACACTCGCTCTCAAAAGCCTGCCGTGAGCCGCTTCCTCGCGGCATTCAAATCACGCCATATTCAGAATAATTGTACGAGCAAGCATGTCTTCCCTTTCACTGGTTATTGAGCGTAAAGCCGGGGGTGTCTCAAAGAAAAGACGGCCAGCGGAGATTTACTTAACACTCGGCCGTCAATAGGAGTGTTTAATTGTGGATGTGCTGCCAAGCCAGTGAATCCATTAATATGTAACTGAACAAAGCGTCTAATTCTCTTAACCTTATTTTAACCCCCGACTTCCTGGGGTTCAGGTCGCTCTTAGCCCGTCTTCTATTGCCGCCACACTGTAAACAAGACGGCACATTCTGAAACGGACGAATAAAAGAGCAGCTCCACAGAAGAGGCTGAATCAGTATTCAGGACTACATAAAGTACGGTTGGAATTGCTATGTAGGTTTTTTTTTGATCATCTCTCTTCTTTTGTTTTCCAGGCTCTTGTGAATTCCACGGCTGAAATTCCGCTCTCTCTGTTGGGTCTTTGCCAGAGGCCTGGGCTTTATCCTGCCCTGTATTTGCCTGCTCTCAAGGAGAAGATGAAGGGGAATGGACAGTGTGGGGGGTCAGAGAGAGAAGAGATGTTTGGAATAAGATAAAACCGCTGCATATTATTCTGAGTGGCATATTATTCATACTGTTTTTTGCAGTATGCAGTAAATATCAGGGTTTAGGAAGCTAATTTGAAATGGATACAACAAATACAAATGAACCCAGATGAGCTTTATTTGTCACATACACAATTATACAGAGTATAATGAGGAGTGAAATGTATTCTCTGCATTTAACCCATGGGCAGCCGACTCCTGCCGGAGCCGGGATTCGAACCCACAACCTTGGGTTACCTCAGGTTTCAAGTCCAACGCTCTATCCATTAGGCCACGACTGCCCAGTAGACTGTAGTAGTACTGTAGGTCAACTACAGTGCAGCGAGTGGAGCTATTTTTTTTAAATGTCTAAATAAAATATATTATCTTATGCTACTGTTCAAAATAAGTATTTCATCAGCAGGAATGCATTAAATTGATTATAAGTTATGGTGTAAGCAATCATTATGCTACTAAAGATTATTATTTCAATCAAATGCTGTTTTTTTTTTTACTTTCTATTTAATCAAAAGGGATTAGGGCTGAAACGATTCCTCGAGTTACTCGAGTAACTCGAATACAAAAAATCAGAGGCAAATTATGTGCCTCGAAGAATCGTTTTGTCCATTTACTAGGGATACACTGAATTTTCGGCAGCCGAGAATATGCGCTGCACCGGGCCGCACCACCCAGCAGTGCCCAGGTTTGCCCTCTCCCTCCGCCGTCATCACTGCGCCGCGTGACGCTCCGCTCTATCATTCTGCTCCGTTACCGCTTATACTCACCGGAAAAGCAGAGTCCGCTCAAATAACGCGCTGACAAGAAAGGTCTATGTAACATTAGTATACTTGTTGCTGTTTGCATGTAGTACAGCTGATCTGGGCAACGCTCGTCAAATCTCCTTTAATGATCTGCTCACATTTGCTGATAATACATGTTTACTCGATGTTTCTTTACACCGAATCATCATTTCTAAAATATCCATATTTAAATGATTTTAAAAGCAGTAATCTCTAGCTTCTGTAAACAGTTGTATGCGCACATGAGAAAGTGGCGTTCCAGCGGATGGTGAGAATATGCTAGTCTCGTGAGAACCAAGTTTTGTTTACAGCAAAGGCAAACAAGTCTCTTCTTGGCTTATATCGAAATCCTCCGACATTTTCCGGTTTGTACTTCTAATTCCTGACAGTGTTTTGCATTCTCTTCTCCTCTGAGCTTACGCTATGTCTAAGTCATCCGCTGGAACGCAACTCTCTCGTAAACACGCATACGACAGATAGAAGAAGCTTGAGACTACGGTTTATAAAGCTTTAGATATGAATATTTTTTTAACACAAATGCATCGATTTACATCAGAAGGCATTTATTAACCCCACAGAGCTGTGTGGAGTACTTTTTATGATGGATGAATGCATTTTCTTTGGGCTTCAACATCTCGACCACCCTTCACTGGCATTATAAAGCTTGGAAAAGCCAGGACTTTTTTTTTACATAACTCCAACTGAATTCATCTGAAAGAAAAATGTAATATACATCTATTGACTTGAGGGTGAGTAAATAATGGGGTCATTTTCATTTTTGGGAGAACTATCCTAAAAACATAAAAAAATAAATAGAAAAAAACGATTAAGTATCAGATTTCAGATCAAATTAAGGCTGTATACCAAATTACATACTACTTTTTACAATGTATTTGTAAGTATGTACTTACTGGTACCCTACTGATGAAACTGTACACTATGTATAATCTGTTGCACCTTTTTTCGCATACTATTGTGTGTATATATGTGTACATAATGTAAATTGTGTACATACGGTGCATAACGTGTATTGATAACTGTAAGTATGTCTTAAATAGTACACTGTGTGTACTGAGTATATGTATGTGTATTCTGCACATTGTCTTCTGTACGGTCTGTAAATATGTACTGTCCATATGTAAATTGTTTCTGCACTGTCTGGAGCACGCTCTCAAGAATTTCACTCACCAAGGCACACGTGCTGTGGTGATGTGACAATAAAAGTGATTTGATTTGATTTGATTTGAAAAGCTTTTTTTCTAAAGAACTGAATATTTTCATTGAGCAAGCAAGTGTAAAATTCCTCAAATGTGTCAGTAAAGACACATAATTTCAAATAAATGCTGTTCTTTTGAGCTCCCTAAAGAAATAAATCACTGTTTTCACAAAAAAGTTAAGCATTAATAGGGGTGGGAATTGCAGGGTACCTCACGATACAATCACGATACATGGCTCACGGTACGATATAATCACGATACATGGCTCACGATAACGATAATATCCCCATACAGCGATTCTGCGATAATCAATATATTTCTAGAAAATCCTATGATGATACATCATGATATCTGTCTAAACAAAATGCCTGTGAAAAGGTTAAGTGCAAGTCCAAACAAAACAGCAGAAAAAGTTTTGCTTTAACATGTTGAGTAGGCAAAATGTATCATTTTATTCTTAGACTTATTAAAAGCTTACACTTTGTCCTTTTTCTCTGTGGAAACAAACACATTTAACTGCTTATCAAACAGAAAAAAAATAGATAGATATAATCTGGTACATTTGTATTGTTTGCATTTGCATGTACATAATATATTTGCACATATCTAACAGCATTTGCTTAAAATTCATAATGAACTTTTAGGTTCATACACTGAACCTACTGAACCCATTTTACACAGGTAAAAAATACTAATACAATTGAAAAAGTATCACAAATGTCTTCCATATTATTCTAAACAGCATGAAAAAGAATCAATGCATTTACAATTATAATGTTGCATACTATTTAGGACAGATAGCATACGAACTGGGATATAGCCAGGCAGATCTATCCATCAACAGTTACTGGTGTTGACACTGCCACCCACCCACCCACCCACCCACCCACCCACCCACACACACACACACACACACACACACACACACACACACACACACACACACACACACACACACACACACACACACACACACACACACACACACACACACACACACCTCTCTCAAGAGCAGATATGAGTGTTAGGCGCTGAAAGAAACCCCTCGGTGACATTTACACCACCCATAAGCCCTGAGACTTCGCTCTATCGCTCCCTCTCACCCTTTCGTCCGTCACTGTCCCTCTGTATTACTCCTCTGTCTCCCTCCCCAGATAAGACAGGTCTCAAGGCCTATAGCTCCTCTTCATCCTTCCTCCTTATCTCCGGTTTCGTCCGGCCGTCTTAACCGCACTCCAGAGCCATATTGTTGCCGTGGTAATGGTGACAAGCTCTTAAAGGGGGAGTGAAGGGCCACGGCTGTTGTTTGCGTCCTGCTCACTATTCAGCACAACACACTTCACAGCTCACTATGACACACAACACACTACTCACCATTGAAAACAAGACACTGCTCTACAGCACGCAACAGAAAGCACGCCATTCAGCACAACACACATTACTGCACAAAAGAACTACATCAGACCAAGACCGCAGCAGTATGCTAGCTCACGCTCACGGGACAAACTACAGGCAGATGAAGTACATCTCCTGTTGAGACAAGTACAGATTGCTTCATTCTGGCTAAAACTTAAAAATACGGCTGCATTCCAAATCCAATACTAATTCTACGTATAGTATGTTCTTTGCAGGTGATGTTAAAGTACACTACTGTTAAAATAAGTTGTGGGTTAATAAATAGTACTTTTATTCAGGAAGGATGCATTAATACATGCATAAATGCTGCTCTTTTGAACTTTCTATAAGAATCCTGAAAATAAAATTTTATCAGCAATACTGATAATAATAAGTAATGTTTCTTGAGAATAAAATCAGCATATGATTTCTGAAAAATCATGTGACACTGAAGACTGGAGTAATGATGCGGAAAATTCAGCTTTGATCACAGGAATAAATTATATTTGATTAAAATAAAAATATTTTTTAATTGGCAGTACTATTTCACAATATTACTGTTTTTAATATATTTTGTATCAAATAAATGCAGCCTTGGTGAGTAGAAGAGACTTTCAAAAACAAACTAAAAAAATCTAAATATTTTGATTGGTAGAGTACTTTTCATTATGTAATGACAAAATATTGTGTATTAACAAGATAGATTGTAGTTTATGTATTTGCATCAAGATACAATTCATTATTACTTCTCTTTTAATTCAGTCTTATTTAAATAAACATGTCAATAATATAAAAGTAGGCAAATCTCAGCCATTATTTCAGTCTATCACTAAATATTCACACAAATGCATACTTCAAAAACACAACAGAAACAGTATGCTGTACCTTCGACATACTCTTCAATGTACTGTGACTTTTGACTACGTAACCCTAATCTTGCACGGCATTTAGGACAAATACAATGTAAACTTTGGTGCAGCCAAAGGTTTTATTCAATCTGGATGTGAATTAGGTGATCTTTGATTTCAGGATAGACTAAATTTGCTGTGGTATACAGTCCCAAATTACACTTTTAGGGTCGGATGGTGGGTGTACGGTGCACAGATCCTCATGTTTTGGAAACATCTGTTTCCAAGCAGAAAACATCATTGTAATCAATTCCTGTTTATGCAGTTGAACATAGCAGGTACTGTATATACAAACGCAGGAGAGCGCAGGCTATGGGATCCCATTGTCATGGCAGCAGCAAATACACAAACTATCTGGATATTTGTGTTGATTTTCTGAGGGGTTAGAGAGATTGGAGTCGGGCAGCAGAGGACATTACTCAAGACCAGAAATCCAGAGAACCAAATAAGGCAGGCAGGACGGGGATCTCCTCTGCTATTGCCTGTTTCCATCCAGGAATTTCTCCCTCTTTAGAAAAAAAACACTTCCAAACAAATAGAGCCATGCATTTTAATCAAACTAACCTTTCATATCAACGTGTAAATCTAAAATTTGGAACAAGGTTCACTTAACCAATAAAACAGGTATACACTCTTAAAAAGTGGTTTACATTGTTTTTTAGTAGTACTTTGATCTCCACAAAGATTTTTATTCTCGAATTCTCTAGTTTCACGTACAAAAATCTAGAATACATGTCCTAAATGTCAGGATTTTTTCCCCTCCAAAAACAATCATTATTGAGTCCATGCAAACCACACTTAAAGGGTTAGTTCACCCCAAAATGAAAACTCTGTCATTAATTACTCACCCTCATGTCATTTCAAACCCGTAAGACCTTCGTTTAACTTCGCAACACAAATTCAGATATTTTGGATTAAATCGGAGGGCTCTCAGACTCTCCATACCGGCAGCCATATCACCCTGCAGCCCAAGACCGGTTGCCCACTGAAGCTAAGCAGGGTTGAGCGGGTCAGTATCTGGATGGGAGACCTCCTGAGAAAACTAGGTTACTGCTGGAAGAGGTGTTAGTGAGACCAGCAGGGGGTGCTCACCCTGTGGTCTGTGTGGGTCCTAACGCCCGAGTATAGTGATGGGGACACTATACTGTAAAAAAAGCACCATCCGAGGTCCTGACTCTCTGTGGTCATTAAAAATCCCATGGCACTTCTCGTAAAGAGTAGGGGTGTAACCCGGGTGTCCTGGCCAAATTCCCACCACTGGCCCTTGTCAATCATGGTCTTGTATCATCCAAGTGGATGCTGCACACTGGTGGTTGTTGAGGAGAGGTTGTTTTTTGGTTTTCTTTGAGCCAAAAAAAAAACGTATTCTCGTAGCATCGCAAAACTGAAGTTGAGCCACTGATGTCACATGGAATGTTTTACCGATGTACGTTTCTGGACCTGGGAACATTTCAGTTGCATTGCTGTCTATGGAGGGTCTGAGAGTTCTCCGATTTCATCAAAAACTTTGGTGGAACTTTTAAGCGCCGCAGATTCTCTAATTCTCTGGTTTCATGCATGTATCGATGCTTCAAAAAATCTAGAAATCAAAACACTGATCTGAAGTACTTAGAATATCCATTTCCAAAGAACGAGGAAGCAACTTAAGGGTTTTTGCCAAAACAATCATTCTTGAGTCCATGAAAACTACATTAAAGCTCACGACTATAGAAATTACACAATTAAAACCCAATAAAGTTGAGTCTGGGGAAATTCATATTCCTCCATGAGATCTTCCAGGATTAGTCACAAAACCATTTCAGGGATTTTTGTTCAATTTCAGGATTGTACGCACCTGCTGAAGTTCATGTTGAGTCTAATTATACAATTTTTTCCTTCCCAGAAAACAAACGTAGTTCCCCCTCATTGATCATTGGTCATCTACCACAGACATCCTGCTGAATGCTGACTTTGGACTGACGTGATTCAAGGGTTTGTAATCTCTTGTACTGCTAAAACTCACACAAACACAGGCACTGCAAAAGAGTGATAAAACTCTTGAGGGAAATTTGTTTAACCCCTACGATGCCAACAATTAGTCTTCATTATTCTTAAAAGATAAAGCCCTACCTCCTCTGGGTCAACTATGACAGAATATCCATACATTTATGTCATATATGAAGTAAAATAGAATACAGTAGATATTCTCATGTGAGGCCTAATCTAGGTGTTTTACTCTCTGGTCTGTTTTTTATTTAATTCCCATGTGTCTCCATTACTTGCAGTGCACTGAATAGCCGAAATGACTAAGGAGTACTGATCCACTACAGTGCAAAAGAGGTAATTCTGATCACAAGGTCAGGGATAAACCACCAGTTTGCAGTCAGGACTGACACTTCAGACCTGAATATATGAATCCATTCTGATCAATATGACAGAAGTTCAACATTCGTCAGCAAGTACCATAAAAACACCAGATTTTCATTAGAATGCCTCTTCATTAGAAACTTGCAAACTTTATGCAAACAGTTGCTTATTTGTAATAAGTTAAATAATGTGACTAGAAAAGCTTATTGCTTCTGTTGGTTTTCTTCCTTGCTGGGAAGGACATGAGTAATGTTTCCTGTTTCCAAGGTAAAAAGTACATGTGTCTGGAATCTCCAATTAATTTGCAATAAAAAATGACAATGACCCACTAGCAAGAAAATCATCACTATAACTACTGATAATACTTAGGGTTAGTGACTTGGAGCATACAAGTGAGTGAAGTAACCATCCCACTTTTGATACAAACTTGAATGATACTTCAAAATGTGATCATTTTTGATCCTCAGATAATGTAACAGGTGGAAACCATAATCTCATAAACACATATTTAAAGAGGCACACAAGCCATCTAGTGATGATAATATCATAAAGACTTCTAGGTCACATTACTTTTGACAAACTTTTGTTAAAAAAAGCCCATTGTCTATTGTCAACAGTGTGCGATGTAAGGACAGCCCACATAAAAATCACTTTCAAACTAAGCAGATTTCTATTTTTCAATGTGGCAAATACACATGACCAATTTGAATCTGTGGATAAATCTTTCACCTTCACACATAATTTACGATTGTGTGGATTCCTATTAAAATGACTGGATTTCGCCAATGAAAAATAGCTGAATAGAAGTAAATGTGACCACAACTTTACCTATAACCTAGCAACCACCCAGAAATGCCTAGCAACACCTTAAAAACCAAACTGAGAACAGTAACAATATTGGTGCATCTACCACCACCAACTTCTACATTGGCAGAAAAAGAAAAAAAAGTTACATTGAACATCTAAAAGCCTAAGTTACACTTATGTTGATACAAAAAAAAAATATTCCAAACATACCAAGAAAGAATAAATTCCCATTTAAGAATCAATGCAGTTTAACTCAAAAATATGACCCAAATGGCCACCAAAGCATCTTGAGCTTTACAGAACTACAATGGATTCAAGAATTCTGATGCCTATTATTTTCTATGCTCGGGCTCCAGCCGTGTGGAGAATTCAACAGGAGCATGTGAAACTGTTTTATGAATGTAGTAGGTCAAAATCTGTTACTCACGCTGGTATGGATGTCACACCAAGAATCTGACCCTGTATTCAGCAATTACTGTCTAGATGCCTGAAGGACGCTCCCTCTCATTAAGAAGTGTGTGTGACATACAGACCCTAGGGCAGGGCTATTCAATTAGTTTGTCATGGGGGCCAGTTCATGAAAATCATCCCAAATGAGGGGCCGGAGAGATGGCTTGCAATATGAGTGACACAACAGCAATATAGGAGCCCATATGTTGTATTTTTGCACCTTAAGACACCCAAGTAGGCTTTTTCTACATTCAAACATGTTCATATGTTGTATTTTTAAACTGCATAACAACATCAGTGCATTTTACAATAGGCTTTTTTTATTACAAACATATTTAAATGTTGTATTTTGAAGCATAACAAAATTAGTGCATTGTAAGATGCTCAAGGAGGCTTTTTTCATTCAAACAAGTTCAAAGTTGTAATTTTAAACTGCACAACAACAACAGCATCAGTGCATTGTAAGATGCACAAGTGGGCTTCTTCTAAATTCAAATAAGTTCATATGTTGTGTTTTGAAACTGCATAACAACATCAGTGCATTGTACATAACGAGAGGTGAGAAACAGAAGGGTATAAGTGACATTTTTGTGAGCTCTTTCTACACTGGCAAAAGTACTGTCATCCACGAGTGTACAAATTAGTATAATAACCAATTTAAATCAGTACACAAAGTCAGATCAAACTATTGTAATATTTTTGTTTTGGCTCTGCTATAAAGTTGCCAAAATATCACTTACGCCCTTCTGGTAAGTTAAACTTTAATGCACATAACAAAAAAAATAATAACATGGAATATAAAATTGTTTTATGGTATTTTTTGATAAAGTAAATAATTTCAGTAGCCCTATTTAAACTACAACAGCCATCGCAACAATTGACAAACATTAAAACTGCCTTCTAATTATACAAATTCATTTTTTTTAGATTTCGCAAGAGCAGCGAAATCAGGTGTATATGTTGTCAGTGCAACACGCATACAGTGGTGGGGGAGCTGGGATGTGAGAGATGCACGATTACTCGTTTTAATGGCATTTATGTGTGAGAATGATGACTCGCACGTGTAAGTAGAGCCAAACATTGTGAGAACAAAAATGGCGAGACCCCTTGAATTAGTGAATTTCTCCTCGCTGACTTCATGTGTCCAAAACATCTCAGAACCGGCCACCTGTAATGACTGTCGCAGGTCATCTGATGACTGAATGTCATTGAGTTCAAGTTGTGAAGACGCCTCATCTGACACTACCAGCTCTTTTGCTTCTGATGCAAACTCTTCCTCAACATTCACACAGAAAGGGTCCTTAACAAATTTCCTCACTTCTGCGGGGATACTAAAATGATCAAACCTATCGGCAAAGTTGGTTTTCAGTGCGTCTATGAAACCGTCATCACCGCTGTGATTTGTTGACCTGATGTGTGCAATGTAGGGAAATTGAGCATTTGTCCAGGACATAGATCGGCAGAAAAAAGTGAGCTTTTTTGAAATGCATGGTTTCTCCTTAAGTTGCGTGACTGTTTGATCTCTGCCCTGTAGCTCATAATTGAGTTGATTCAAGTGATGAAAGACGTCACTCTGAAAACAAACAGCAGAGGAACTTTTCTTTTTTTTCAAAGTAGAAAGAAGTAGTCGTCTCTTTCTACTTTGAAAAAACAAAAGTTGCTGCAGAATACAGGCAATTGAACAGCGAATGGACAGAAGTAACGTTATTTGTTTACATCTGTCTAAGCCTGTATGTTTACTATGCAATATCCTGTGTAAAGAATATACATTTTAAGACTAGCCATGCTACCTTTGACACCACAATCCCACTGGGCTCAGATTCTCGGCAGCAAAAAAATTGGGGGCTATCTGCATGCTATGAAAAAAGACGTCTTACCCTGTATGGAGCTTGTACAGAACAAGAGAGAGCAACATCAGCATCCTTACGAGTGCCGTGGATATTAGGAAAAAAGAAGGCTGTAGTAGGGTCAATGTTTTTACACTGAATTTCACGATTTTTTGGAGGGGGAAAAAAACGAAGAAAGAAATAAACAGAAGAAATTAAACTAACAAAGTTTATCATCTATCATCGTCCAGTCAGTCATCGCGTCTCACCAGAGAGACTTCTCACATCACTCGCTTAACGTCTCGTGACTCATGCTCTGCGCAGCCTTCGACTCCAGCTCGTGCTGCATTAAACAGACGCGCGTCAATTTAGAACTCTAGGGGTCGTTTTCCAGCTAAACTAAATTTATTCTAGAGATGTCTTTTTCACACTAGGCTACTTGGAAGGCCGGAACCAATTACCTCGGGGGCTGGGTTCGGCCCGAGGGCCGCCAATTGAATAGCCCTGCCCTAGGGTCTGCAGTCTGCACTGCACCTTAAAGGATTAGTTCACTTTCAAATAAAAATGTCCTGATAATTTACTCACCCACTCATGTCATCCAAGATGTTTATGCATTTCTTTCTTCAGTCGAAAAGAAAGTAAGGTTTTTGATGAAAATATTCCAGGAATTTTCTCCATATAATGAACTTCAATGGACTCCAAACGGTTGAAGGTCAAAATTACAGATTCAGTGCAGCTTCAAAGGGCTATAAACGATACCAGACGATGAATAAGGGTCTTATTTAGCGAAACGATCTGTCATAAAAAAAAAAAAAACATGTATATGCTTTATGAACACTAACACTCGCCTTGCTCTGTTCTGCGATGCGCTCGTGACATCACGTAATACGTTGAAAAGGTCACGCTTGAGAGGTTTGTGTCGCCGCAGCAGTGTCCTCCATCTGCCTAATTTCTTCCTCTGTGTATTCCGGTTCAAAAAGTTTCCTCCAAGTTCAAAATCATCCGACATCGTTGTTTTACCTTTTCACTCCCTTTTTTTGTTAACGCCGTTTGTCTTAGTATTTGCACATTCAACTTGAATACACGGTACTGTTTCACGAACGCACATCACAGAACAGAGCAAGGCGAGCATTTGTGTCTGTCTATAAAGCATTTGATTTATTTTTTTATGACTGATCGTTTAGCTAGATAAGACCCTTATTCATCGTCTGGTATCGTTTATAGCCCTTTGAAGCTGCACTGAAACAGTAATTTTGACCTTCAACCGTTTGGGGTCCATTGAAGTTCAGTATATGGAGAAAATTCCTGGAATGTATTCATCACAAACCTTACTTTCTTTTCGACTGAAGAAAAAAATACATAAGCATCTTGGATGACAGGGGGGTGAGTAAATGATCAGGAAATTTTAATTTGAAAGTGAACTAATCCTTCAAGTGACCTTCATATGTGAAATCCATAACATGAGGTATATTTCAATAAATGCATTATTTGAATATATAATATGAACTTTACACATGTAAAAAACACAGTGGCCCCAAAACGTATTTGGACACTTGAAATATCAGAATGTCATTGCATTTGAAATGCAGTATCAAACTAGGCAGCATCTGCAAACAGGATGTTTTCTCAGAACTAACAAAAGTCACTTTTCAGAGCTATTTTTACAATGACTTTTAATCTGTCACCAAAATTATTTTAGTGGATGCAAGAAGTTCAGCAACCATGATTTTGCCAATTAAAACATAATCATGGATCAACATTAATGAATCAGAACGATTGGGAAAGGGCCAGAGTTCAGTGAAGTCTAGGGGCTTGTATACATCAATCGATCATTTCCCTCTGGTTTAGAAGTAGTTAATGGTTGGGGTTAAGTTTAGGACTATGATTGTTTAATAAACCTGTTGTTGATGTTGATCCAAAGACCAGCAACATCACAGTGACCAATAAGATCACAGGTGTCCACACCAAAATAATCATAACCACAGGTGTAGTCATCACATTAACCCACATTTATACACACATCCCACTAACATTTAACTACCATAAAGTGCTAAAATACAGTTAAAACATTTTAAACCATGTAGTGGTTTTGCTTAAAAAGTGTGCTTTTGTGATATGTTGCAACTTGGTTTGACATTTTGTTATCTAATGCAATAACATTTCAAACATGTTAAGTGTGACTTAAGTGTTCAAATATACGTATCACACGCTCTCTGGCATTTTTACATTCACTTCCAGCCACAAAGCATGGACCCCTCATTATGATTCTCTCCGGTGTATAGAGTAACATGCTGACTGACACATTCTGACCCTTTGAGGGCTGAAGCTGTTATATTCAGACACACAGAGATGTATCATCTGAAAGACAGGTGAGAAAGGTGATACTTTACCTTCGATATGATTAACGGCTCGTCGTGCTCAAGCCCACCTTTGAGCGTGAAACCCCAGGGCGCTCCACCCTGCAACTGAGCCTCGACGAACACCAACTTTCCCTTTTGGATCACGACACTGTTGCTGCCTGGAAAACTATTATCCATCGCTGGAATGTTGTGGGAAAGAATGGACGAGGTCGTCCCTTAACTTTAGTAACTCAGTCAACCAATAAACTCCGTCCAAAGATGTTTCTTCTCAGTCAAAACTTTAATGATATGATGGGTCATTTCCTCGAATTACTTCATTCCGGATCGCAGGGTAATGTAACAATCCCGATACTTGTTTCTAGCACCTTACATTCCTACCTGCCGGTCAGATTAAAGGAACAACACAACTTTTCCAACCTTTCAAAAAAAAATCACATTTGCATATAAGAAGTCAAATCTGATATCGTGTACCACTTTCAGTGGTCTCACTTTTAAACTCCGTGTGTCAGCCCTTGCTCGCTTCCGACTTCATTTGTACATCACAATAGAATTTGATTCATTTCACTGCGTCCGCAGAAAGACCGAGCGACGCGCGCGCAGATTCCTGTCAGGAAGGGAAGAGTTCCTGCACGAGCTTCCAAAATCATCGAACCAATCGAACCCGCGTTTCAGTTTTTAAAATACATGATTTTCAAGTTTTCTTTTCTTGTTGATGCACTGAAACTCTCCGCAGCCATGGATGAGGGAGTCTGTGGTCGACCCCCCCCTCCACCAAACTCCAGTTCATCGGAATGGTGACGCGCATGCGCGAACCGTGCAAATCGCTCTGCCACAGTGAAATAATGCAACAGCTCCCAAAATCACGTACTGTGGTGACTGTGACCGAAAGTGGTTGAAATAATGTAGTCAAATCACCACCCTGTCCTCCTACATCATGCTGGGGAAACATACAAACCGACTCTTATAACATGTCTGGTCAAGTCATCCAATTCATATTTCGAAAAAGCATATTTTGCACGCACTCTGCTTTCCTTTCTCTCATGGTGCTTAGGTGTAGCAAAATACAGTAACACTCATGAATACATTTGACTGAATCCTTACCCTTACGGGACTGGATATTAAGTTTTCTCGCCTCAGATAATCTCGGTTATTTAGGTTAAACATTTATACTGTCCCAGAACTGTTCCGTAAGCGATTTGTATTGAATAATCTACCAATCATAAATCGTCTCTGTTATCTGACAGATATTACTGTAATAATAAACGTCTCTGTTTCTTTGACAGTCATACACTTTGTATACTTCAGTGCAAATTTGAGTCACTGTCACAGCGAGCCGCCCTTTTTTACCCAATCACTACCTGTCAATCATTTTACGCATTCAGGTTTGCTGACTTGAGGTTTTCTGACAAGGCTTTTGTGGGCGGGGCTTAGAAGAAAGAGCGTGTGGTTGCACGGATTGGAGTTGTTTAATCGTGGCGTCATTTTGTAGGCGTCCCATGGGAATTTTCAAAACCTTTTTAGAATAGCAGTTTTCCATTAATTCTTAAAATAAGTCCTGTGTTTAACATTAGTCAAAAGACCATGTTGTGTTCTATAACCACTCTGCACAATTCCTCAAATATGAATGTAATTTGTTATACATATTTTTTAAGCATACAATTAAATGTTATTTTACAAACTGGCTCAGAAAAGCACATTTTATCTAGCTTTTGGGAACTGTTCACTGGTTCTGGCAGACTTTAACAAAATGTCTGAAATCCTTTGCTGCACATTTAAAATGCAGGCTTATGGCTATATAAATAAAACTTTGCACAATGCAAAGGGTCTAAACCTGAGACAGGGAAGTCACGTGTCCATGCTCGTGTGTTGTTTAAAGTTGACTGATGATACACAGTGAATTAGTTTGCTTTAAATACAAAACAGATGTCTAACTTTTGCCCACATTTTGTGGTGTTAGAGCAAAAGCATCTGGAAATGTAAAAATGTAATTTAAAAGTTGAAGACACATGAGTTTTATTTAATTCGACTTTATTAAAACGGATTTAATTTTAAAATGATGTCGATGTTGTAAAGTAGAAACAGCTGGAGAACCATGGTAAAGATGTCATTTATATTAATTCTGGCCAACCCTGACCTGTTAATCATCACCTTAACCTGTTTCCACTTGTCTCTACCAGCAGCTGCTGCAAGACCTGACCTCTGTTGTAAATGAAATAACACTCCCGCGGGGCAAGCTTTACTTGTACTTTATTTTTGGCCTCCTTACAGTATTACTGAAATTTGATTACTCAAGTATTATCGTAGAAAAGCATATTCAGTTTTGTTTTTGGGATGCTGCGGGGTCTGACTCCCTTTATTGGATGCATATGATCCTCAATTACAAAACTACTTTTGACCAGATTAAGAAGAGGTAGTTTTTAGTACAACTCATTGTGAAAAGAAGTCTTTCTTTCTTCCTAAAAAGCTAATTTTGTAGTTATAAAGAACCTGTTTCTGTGTTGGTTTCTTGGTAAAACATTTTCCTGCACCTCTTTTATGGTCACTGAAAGCTCCAAAGGTACCTTTCATCATTACAATAGCACACCTGCGGCGTGGTGTAACAGGTGTGGCCGGTGCGCTCAAGACACATCTGAACATGTGTACCAATGACATCATACCTATGAGGTCATTTCCTGATCTAACTTGCAGAAACAAACAAACAACAGAACAAACAACAACTTACAGAACTCCTTTGTACACGATATTCTTCAGCACCGGCACATATACCACTTTCACATACACATGGATGAAATGCTCACAAGAGATTTTTAGAGTAGCCTATGCAACTCGCATAAAACCTTAGACTTTTTAGTGGTCTATACTCATAAAATGAATAGCATTCTGTAATACATTCAAGTAGTTGGCCATTTGAGGGACCATCAAGGAATAATCATCTTTTCTTTTGTCATGGAGGTTCAGGAGCAGTGAAAGTGTTTTGACAGCCTATATAGCCTAAAAGCATGATATATTTTCACAGCATTGCATTTAGTGAGAGTTAACGTAAAGCAAATACTAAATTAATTCCTTTTTAGAAAACTAATAAATGCATAATGCAAGAGCAACCTTTTAATTTTGATGGCACTAATTAAAGAAATGGTTCTCTCAAAAATAAAATTTGCTGAAAATATACTCATCCTCAGGCTATCCAATATGTAGGTTTGTTTTTTCATGAGAAGAGATTTAGAGAAATTAAGCATTACATTATTACTCACCAATGGATCCTCTGCAGTGAATGGGTGCCGTCAGAATGAGAGTCCAAATGGCTGATAAAAACATCACAATAATCCACACCACACCAATCCATCAATTAACATTTTGTGAACCGAAATGCTGTTTGGTTGTAAGAAACAAATTCATCATCAAGACATTTTTATCATCAAACTGTTGATTCTGGCTGAAATAGTTCTTTGTGCATAATAATGCTTTGTCTAGTGAAAAAAGTAGTTTCATTTGAAGCAGGAGAGAAATATGCACAGATCAAACAAGGTTTACAAGTGAAAAACTGTTCATACAAGGTTTAAACACACGTCAGTGAATTTTGATGTAAGAGCACACTTCATTTTCACTGGAAGAAGCGCAGAAGCAATGGTTTTTAAATGCTTTATTGCTGGATTTGTTTCTTACAAACATGCAGCTTTTCACTCCTCATGAGATTAATTGATGGACTGGAGTGGTGTGGATTATTGTGACGTTTTTATCAGCTGTTTGGAGTCTCATTCTGACGGCACCCATTCACTTTTGGTGATCTATTGGAGAGCAAGTGATGTAATGCTACATTTCTCCTCCAAATCTGATGAAAAAACCAACGCATTTACAACTTGGATGGCCTGAGGGAGAGTACATTTTCAGCAAATGTTCCATTTGGGTGAACTATTCCTTTAAAAGGAGTATTCAGAAATATTCAGACAAGAGCCCAAAAGTGTTCTCTACTCTAATAAAACGTGCTCTGAAAACACAAACATTCTCTTAGACTGCACATTAAGACCTTGGTCTCATCTGGATGGAGGACATGGAGGTTTGAATAGTCACAACAGTGTTAAAACACATTAAGACCGCCAGAGGGCGCTAAACACACACGCAGAACGTGTGGAATACACGCAGAACGTAAGTTATTCCAGTTTTGAAGCATCCGACATGAGACAGCACACCATACAGCTAAACTACCATTTCTACAACGTATTTTCAAACTAAGCACACAGGATATAATTTTCAAAGTCTGGACTGACCTATAAAAGCACGTGTGGTCTCTTTACAGTGTCTAATTCGAATAGAAACACGTTTTCTAAATGTTTAAAGTGCATAATTAAATTCGGGTGTGATGTTTAATTTGATTCAAATGTTTATGAGTGTAGATAATAAACAGTGGCACTACAGCAGACAGCTTGTTTCCCTGTATTTATGTAACGCGCACACAAACACATGTTTGCATGCTGAGAGTTTGCCAATAAAACAGCATCAGTGTTCAAAGCTTCTTATGGACAGTATCACATTTCAGTGCCACAATAAACAGTGTAACAAACAAATACACACACTTAGCCATGATAAACATATATATATGTGTACATCTATGTGACTCATTATACAAACAGCAGGGAGTTGAAATCAGTGGATAAGGCTGCATTTATTTAACAAAAAATACAGTACAAAACAGAAATAAAGTGAAATATTTTTACAATTTAAAATAACTGTTTTCTATTTCAATATATTTTAAAATGTCATTTATTCCTGTGAAGTAAAGTTGAATTTTCATCATCATCACTCCAGTCACATGATCCTTCAGACATCATTCTAATATGCTAATTTGCTTCACAAGAAACATGTATTATTATTATATTTATTGTTATTATTATTATTACTATTATCATCAATGGTGAAAACAGTTGTGCTTCTTAATGTTTTTGATGAACCCATGATAAACTACCATTCAAAAGTTTGTAGTAAGTAAGATTAAAAAAAATATATATATAGTGATCATTGAATTTCTGCTTCAAAGCTGTTCTTTTGAACATTTTTCATTAAAGAAAAAATCATCCTGGAAAAAAATTAAGCAACACAACTGTTTTCAACATTAATAATAATGTTACATAAATCACAACAACAACAAAAACATTCTATTCAAATTAAAAACAGTTATTTTATTTTTAATACTATTTCACAATATTCGTTTTTTGATCAGATAAATGCAATTATTACACACTTTTGACTGGTAGCATAAAATCTGGGGAAACGATCAGCACGTGGATTTGTGGCCTTTACCCCAATTTCACTCCGCATGTAAACACTGTTACTGGTTCATTCAATGTGTGCATGCATTGTGAGCATGACTGTTTGTGTTTTGACATCAAAACAAGATCAATACACATCTAATAGTTCTCTGTTTCGTGTTTATTAAATATGCTGAATTTTGAGCTGTTGTAAACACACTCGATGGTAACCCCTATCGGTTGACCACTTGGATAAGACCTAGTTCTCGCCGTTCACGTGATCACAGTGTGCTCAGACAGTTCAATGAGGCACTCAGCAAAATCCCCGATCCATCCAAAAGCCACTAAGTCAATGAACCTGTGTAAAGAGAAATGATGAAACCCTGAAATTGCTTCAGAAAACCAGCTTCTAGTTCATTAATATTTAAATAACTATCACAACATTGAATTGAAGCATTGAAGTTCTGCACCGCAAAGGCTGAAAAGGTGAAAAATAGCAGGATGAAAGATAAATACAGAGGTTTTGCGGTACATAATCAGGTTGAAGCAGGTGTGACTAAAGACAGTCAGCGCCGTGGGTTTGCTCTGTTATTCAGGGAGTCTATTTCTGTTTTCTGGCCTTTCATACACACTGTCCTTTTATAGCACGGTCTGTTGAAGGGCAACAGCAGTCATGTGGCTATAGCAGTATGAGAGAGAGATATGTTTTATTAATAGACTCAGCAGCGAATTTCCATTAAAGCAGTGATGCTGGAGTGTGTGAGTGTCTATATGGAGGCACATCAATTTTAGAGTGTGTGTGTGTGTGTGTGTGTGTGTGTGTGTGTGTGTGTGTGTGTGTGTTCATAATTGGGGAAGAGCATGAGGGTGATGTAGTTATGGATGTCTTGATATTCTCCACAAACGAGAGCTAGAATGAAGAAGAGATGGTTCATTTTGTGTTATGAAATATACTTGTTTAGATCAATATGAGGGTCACTAAATAAAGAAAGAGATTATTTTTGGAGTGAACTATTCCTTTAAGCATTTTTAGCATTGCCTGACACCCAAATGCACTTACAGCAGGGACGGTTTCCCTGGAGCTCAAGGACACAATGGTGATTAATGGTGTAAACTGAGCAACATTTCAGTTCATGAATCATCCTTGCGCAGGGTTAGAAACGAGGACCTTTGGGATACAAGGAGAGATTTTTAACCCCTGATATACCACCAGGCTTATTGATCAAAATATGTCATACACTATAAAATATGGGGTCATTATCATACTGCAAGGATGTATTAAATTGATCAAAAGTGGAAAAATATATTTATAATGTTACAAAAGATTTCGATCACAAACCAAAGGAGCCTGAAAAAAATGCACCAGAGTTTCCACACAGATATGAAAAAGCAAAAACTATTTTCAATATTGATAATAACCAGAAATGTTTCTTGAGCAGCAAATCGGCATTAGAATGATTTCTGAAGATCATGTGACACTGAAGACTGGAGTAATGATGCTGAGAAAACCTTGCATCACAGAAATAAATTACATTTTAAAATATAATCAAATAGTAAACAGTTATTTTAAATAATATATTTTTTAAACAATATTACTGATTTTACTGTATATTTGATCACGTAAATGCAGCCTTGGTGGGCTTGGTGAGACTTCTATGTGAGCGATGGATAGAGAGGTCAGAGGTCAAACTCTGCCATACAAACCCTGAAATCTTTGCATAGATCTACAATGCCATACTTTGTCATATGATACATAAACTCCCCTTGGCTGTATGTCAGACTCCCTCTCTGGTGTCAATCGGCTGTACATTTGTTGGTTGTGGAAACTCACAGAATAAAGTGAAGCCTGCACCCTGTAAATGACAAATCAACTAAAAACAATAGCATTGAAATCTCTTTCTGAGTGACACACGTTTAACGGCTTTTAAAATAAACACATGCTTGAGCATCTGAACTGCCTGCAGAACAACAGAATACTGCAAACTAATTCAAACTCCTCCCATCAATACAGATTCATAGCATGGTATTACCACAAACTTTAACACGGAAAAGCAACCCGCTTATTGCACGTTTCGCCGCAGGTTCAAAGAGAAATGTCCACTGAGTGTCGCTAAAACACAGGTTAAATATGTGAACCCTGGCACGCTTTTATTACGTAGATATAGGTACATATTGCTGTGTTTTACCGACGTTGTTACAGAAAAGTATTGCGGCGGTTCAGAATTCAAATATCTGGGGTCTGTTCCTAAAAGTTAAATGCTCTATCGTGTTGTAAATATGCCCTACACCAAACCCAGTCCCCCTACACGATAGTGTTAACAAATGCAAAACTGATATAAAATCATATTTGTTGATGCAACCGTGCCATTTCAACTTTCTTATATGCAGATTTGAACTGCTTTGTCGAATCATGATTACACTGGATTGGAACCGGAGCTCCTCGCCTCCTAAATACGTCTCCGTACTCCGTGAGCTACCCAACAAACTTACTGTTTATAAAAACCCATAGATATGAAGCTGGATATGTGTGATGCTAACATTCAAAAGCATCAGTTTTCAAATCTCCCAGCATATCAACTATTGTCTTGAAGTCGTAACATGATACTCTTGAAGTAATTGTGCAAAAATTACTCTTTATTAATCAAAACTCGAGTAAAAGGGGTCAAAG
Organism: Oxygymnocypris stewartii; assembly: GCA_003573665.1. Classification (NCBI taxonomy): domain Eukaryota; kingdom Metazoa; phylum Chordata; class Actinopteri; order Cypriniformes; family Cyprinidae; genus Oxygymnocypris; species Oxygymnocypris stewartii. Next base: position 41,702 of record QVTF01023737.1, read on the forward strand.
TTTACTGCCTCTAGTGTTTGTTTCTTTTGGAAACTGCAGTAATATGTAGTTATTGGGACGTATTTCATGTTTGGATAAAAAGTGCACCCAGGTACGTAAATGCCATGAGACCAGGTAATGGAAAAGGGTTTCTTAGGATTCATAATGGTAAGACAGACCTTAAATAGCCTTTTAAGCACTATGGCAATCAAACAGAGGCTACACACGTTTTTTTTTGTTTTCTAAGACCTGTATTCACAGATACTGCCTGAAAGATGTAGACATTTGTTAACCGTTAGCTTTGGATTCTTTGCTGTGAAATTAACAATTTGCATCATAGCCCTTGCTGTTTTGTGTATTTTCGTTCATGCATTTGGCAGATGCTTATATTTGAAGTGACTAGCCCTACATTTAAGATATACATTTTAGTTCTCTTAGCGTTTAAAACCAACAAAGCAGACCAGCCTGAGCCAGGAAACAAACTTGTCTGCTACCTAAGACCACTTTAGGCTGTTTTAAACATTTTCTTCTGCATGAATAAACTGGGCCATTGAAAGCTAAACCTGTTTTAGATTAAAGTCAGAAGTTCGTTTCTCTCTGAGGAGGGCTGGGATATTCAGAGATGACCCCATTCTATCTCTGTCTAGCGTCTTTGTCACTCGTTTATATTAATTATGTATTTACTGTTGCATGACAGTTAGATGTTTGAGTTGTTTGCTTGAACTTTCTATGTTGCCACAACAACATTCTTACGCTGTCTTCGGGTAAATAAGATAAACTAGACTCCAAACTGCTCAATATAGCCGAATTATTCAAACGAACACCAAGTGAATGAGGTTCAAGTCCTCAACATGAGGACTGCAAGCGGGAGCTACTGTAACACTGGGTTTCAGTGTAGGTGATGGAAGTGGAGTCTCGGGAGAATTACGTGCAACATAATGTTTTAACAAGATAATATGACAGATTCTCTTCTTATGATGATGATGATCAGGAGTATTTACAACATAGTCTGTGTCAGTAAGTTTTGCTCAATGACATACGGAGCAGAAAAACTTGGCATCGAAAACTGAGCCAGGAACAGGAAGTAATTCAAGAACTTCAGCTCTCAAATGAAGGCACTGAGTCTCATTCTCTTGCTTGTTTAATTCAATTCAAGCTCTTTTAACCGCAGTGTGATCTGAGGATTCTTTCACTACTGACTTTATCACACATTCTTTGCATTTCTAGAGGTTAATGTTATGTTGCAGAAGTCACCTAACTCTAACAGATATTTTTTTTTTTACAACGATTAAACTCTTGTAGGAGACCATGAGAACTTTACTAAATCAAATATAATTTTGTTTGCTCAAAACCGATATGGAATCATTCCTCTCTCCTCAACTGGGCTTTCGTGGTGGCTTTTATAAGCTGGTTTCCTCTCTGAAGGAGCAAATGAATGAGGAGTTAGTTGATATCAGCAAACGAGTATCAGGGTGCCAGTAATCAACTCCTATTAGAGCAGCAGCACAGGAAAGAGAAAGAAAACAGAACATGCAAAAACTCTTAACTGACCCCAGAACAGTACAAATTACGTAAACAAAATGGTAATGATATTTCACAATATTACTGTATTTTTGATCAAATAAATGCAGCCTTGGTGAGCAGAAGAGACTTACTTAAACATTAAGAAACATACTAACACCAAACTGACCGGTTTAGACATTTATGAGTTCCAGACTGCATTGAATGTGCTATGACTGGCATATATTTGTTTTCATTTTTAGCCTCTTTATCTCTCTCTTTTGTTTGAGTTTGCTATTGTTCTGACCTTAAATTACCCCTTTTGTTGTGGTAAAATTATCATTTACAGTCCTGTGGTGCTCCAGCAAACTCATGACACCACATATTCATCTGCTCCAGATAAATGTCACACAATACACAGAACAATTTATCAGAGGGAAAATAGAGAATACAAGATATGCAATAATGTCATAAAGAAGAATATGAAAATTGCATTAGATATAGAATGTTCCTTCACAGCGGTCTCATCCTTCCTTTGAACTCATAAATGTTTCATGATCCTGTCACAGGCTAAAGTCACTGTATGTTTAAGGAGTAAAACAGCAAATAGTGCTGCAGTGGAATGAAGCTTATATAACCACCAATATAACTCTGTCAGGGAAGAGCACTTCCCTTTGATTTTCATTAGGACAGCAGAGTTGGGTTTCTTATTATAGTTTATCATAGTTTCCACACATTAAGGACACCAAAAAATCATTTGCTTCCAAGCTAAACCCTATTTTCAGACATGGCCGAGAAGTCAAATTGATTTGGAGTTAGTCTTGACAATTGTGTGCAAACTATACAGACTTGCTCGGTGAAGGAGAGCTTCTGTAAGCATGTGTTCAACCTGTGCTGCACTGTAAATAAAACAGTTAGGCAAACTTAAAAGTTAAGGCAACCAGCTTAAGCAGATTTCTGAGTTCTCACAACTTATTTTTGTAGGAGATTTTGTTGTATAAACTTAAAACAAGTTGAAAAAAACTCCCAAATCTGCTGAAGCTGTTGCCTTAAATGTTTACGTTCTCTAAACTTTAGATTTTTTACAGCACTGTAAAAAAAAATTAAAAAAAAATTGAGCGAACTTAAGTTCAAGACAACCAGGTTCAGCAGATTGGGAGTTTCTCACCTTCAACAAAAAGTTGAGCAAACTCCTAAATCTGCTAAAGCTGGTTGTCTTAAGACTTTCCTAAAAAATAAGTTGAGAAAAATCGTTAATTTAGTGGGAAGATAAATACTATCCTATTGAGAGAGAGAAGATTACTGTGCCAATTTCCACAACTGATCTATACTTGTTTGTAGAGGACAATGGAAACGACAATGACTCATTGTCAAGATAATCATTTATTTTATTGAATTAAGTAATTTGCTGAGTGACAGTTAAACATACGTTTAAAGGTCAGAAACAGAAATACACCTGAATTTCACAGAAAAACTAAAACATTTAAAGCCAAATAAACATGTTTAGACAAAAGTGTAAGCAGCATAGGTTATTCATTTTAAGGCAATCATTGTGAAACAATTAAAAATGTATTCATATATATAATTCATTGCTATCTAAACTCGAAAGCATAAACTCTCTGTAAATACTTAGAGTCTGCTACATGCAGTTGACAGTGATGGCAAACTAAGCTACAGTGATGTCGTCGGCAGGAATGCTGATGTCATTATCACTGATTTTAAATGATGTAATAGAATCACAAGAACAGCAGCTGTTACATTTGAGGAAAGGCTGTATGCAGACAGTCCAGGCTGGGATTTGGGACGATTAAACTGGTTTATGTCAGCGTTTAACGGATTTGAGAAAGAGCAGGATGCCAAACTGCCACAAAGATAATGGTGTTTTTGGCTGGTGGGTGTTTTGCATTGATGAAGCATTCACTACAATCAAATCACAGGGCCCAAAGATACTCTATGCAAGTACGTGAACGCTAAAATTACAAGCAATTTAACCTGAAATTGTTTGGAAATGTGTCAAACAGCAATTTTAAAAGTGTAACTATTAAACTATTGTAACTATAAAAGTGTAACTATGTGTGACTTTGTGTTGTATTCTCAGTGTTGCCACAAAGGGCGCTATAACAGGCATTAGCCTAAATTAACTTCTTCTATGGTCAGTTTTATCTCTTTGATCAACTACTGTCATGACTTAGCATTTTCGCCTTTATGATGATTTATTAAGCGACGTGAGAGAGACGTGGGGCGGGATCGGGAAAGGTCCTCGAGTCAGGATTCGAACTCGTGACTCCAGTAGCACAACGACGCTGTATGTTGGTGCGCTGCCCACAAGGCTATTGGTGTTGACAAACAGCAACAATTAGTTAAAGTTAGTCAAAGTCAACGTGCATAGCTAGAAACCTTTTTAATAAGTAATTAAAATCACATTTGAAGGAAACCATGTCCCCCCTGAGAACTGAGCTTTCTAATGCATTCATGCATGCAAAATATGTACAGTGGGACTGCATTTGTGCGTTCACATCTGCAGCTGAGGACTTGCATAGAGTATGTTTCCAGAGAAGTCTGTCATGAAAAGATTAGTAAGATTTTTACGACATTTTAGATTAAATTCACACACAAAACATTATGCAATACGCTTTAAAAGAGATATATTCAACCTCTGGAAGCATTAGGATTTTCCCTTATACATGAAAGACAAGACTTTATGTGAATTTCTCAATTTTGGTACACCGCTGTTACAGGATTATAGTTTTAAGGATAGACAATTTCAGTATGACTCGATATAATCAATACACATTTATCAACATAAAAAAGTGCATATTTGTAATTTTATAATATTATTGCTATAGTAACAGTTCCACAGCCTCATGCTTTATTGGAATAATTTGATAATAATTAATGATAGTACCATATAATCATACATATTGGATTTCAATAATGCACTATGGATTATTATTGCTGTATAGAGTTGAAAGAAGTTGTAGGGCTGCACGATTTGGAAGAAAAACAAATCGTGTTAGGGTTGCACAATTTGGCCCAAATTTTACACATCAGTATGGCTATTTAAAAAAATGAAAAAAATAATTTGTATTTACGACATAATTTCATTTTATATGTAACATGACAATAACACTGTTTATTGCTGTCTTTATATATTTTCCAAAAAAATTGAATAAACTTATTTTGACAAAAGAAATTAACAAGCATATAGGAAGATGGTTGTAGCATGTTGCATTTCCTATTTAACGCTAAAGCAACCAAAATTTGAGCTGATGCCGAGATGGAGATTGTGTAAAAAGCAGCATTTACCACGAATCTAGTCGCTTTGAGATGCTCCGAATAAACTGGCCACTTGTAAACACACCTTGCCACTCACTTCACTCAGTCTGAAAAGTGCAGCGCTTATATGTATTTAAACCTCAGCCATATCGCGATTTTCAATTGTATTTGTATTAATCGTGCAGCCCTAGAAGATAGTCACCTCTCGAGTTCAACAACATCCCCAGCACTTGTCAAGATAGATGTCTTCATCTTGGCTTGTTAAAAAGAGATAGCGGTTTCCACACTCCTCCCAGCGAGAGATCCTTCCATCTTCCACCAGAACAAACTTCCACTCCACCTGGCTCTCCACAGGGAGGCTGATAGTGTTGACCCAGAACCCGTCCTTGGCTCTTTGTAGAGGAACAAATCTCTCCCAGGCCCCCAACTCCTGCAGGCTCCCGGTAACAGCCACCAGGTGGTTAGGAGAATATGTGCTGTAGTGAATCCTGAAGGTCACGTTAACCGCTTGCGATAAAGGCGGAACAGTTGCTACTCTTTTAGTCACCGGTTCTTCGTCGTCTTTGGCTAAGTCAGTCTTGACTTGCCCTTCTTTTTCTTGTTGTGTCTGTTTTTCTTCGCTTGCAGTTTGGTGAAAGCCAAGGAAGATCTCTGAACTCTGGTCCACCGACGTTTAGCCACTCATTATTGTCCATAATAGCGTCCATGATGCTGATTTCATTCTTTTCGTGTTTCTTCTCTTCATCGGTTTTCTTCAATTGTGAGTGGCTCACCTGTGTTGAAGACCCACCCATGAACGGTTTATCAGTTTGGAAACCCAAGTAGTTCTGGAAGTCAAACCTGCTGCTGGAGTTAACCGTGGTTTCCACAGCCGGGCTCAGGTTTATGGCATCTGTGGTGTAGCTTCCAGTGTGAAACCATGGCTGGCCTTTTATTTTCTCCGTCGTATCTGTCTTCTTATCACAGCAACAGCAATCAAAGTTATTTGTTCGTAGAAAACGCCAATCGTGATGGTCTTCAAACTTCTTGCTTTGTTCTCCTCTCCTTCCACAATTGACGTATGGATGTTTTCCTCTAATTGGATCTTGCTGGGATTGGATGGGGCTTGGTCTGGAGAAGACTTGCTATTAGTTGTGATGTGATCTTGAGGTCTCTGATAAATGATATCCCGAGCGCTTTCAGTTTCAGACGGCTCATCGGTGTCCAAACTCACAGACTTGTCAAGGTATTCCTCAATTTCCTTCTCGACAGAATTGCGTTGGATGTCCATTTCTGTTAAACCTACACTCACATCAGCCAAAACCTCACGTCCATCATCATCCTCATGCTGAAGATGTTCCTCACATTCCGTGTTTTCATCAGGATCCAGTTCTACACACTGATCCAGATCAGAATCCGTCTTTTCTCCCATCTCGGGTTCCAGGTCTTAGGAGCTCATCTGTAATCTCCTCCAAATCCTTCAGAGTGCTTTCATTCAGGTCTTTCTCTGGCACCTCAGTAGGAAGGAACATGTTGTCCGAGGATGAGAGGTTAGTGGATTCACTGCGCTTCTTCTGCTTTCCACTCTGACATTCTCCTAAAAGAGAAAGAAAATGCATTACGTCATATGCGCTTAAAGTGATCAAACATTTATATAATTATTTTTATCACTTTTTCATCCTTTTTTTTGACTCAAAACGTTATTTGTGCATTAATGTTTTCATTGGATTTATGGCTGTGAAACAATATTTGATCAGTTAATGGGAAAAGTGCATGTCACTCTTTTTAAATCCCAAAATAGTGCATGTAAATGACCTGCAGTTGAAGTAGGTTACTTGCTGTGGGACCTCGGTAAGTAGAAATATCAACCAAAAATAGAATAGAAGAGCCAGCAAACATTCGGACAAGACGAGGCTCTTTGCTGCGTTTGCTGGTGTAAATTCCTGATAAATGGTTTGATGGTTAAAGAGATGTAAGAAAATAAAAGACTAGTAATAATTCAGTGTGCAAATAAATACAAGAAATAAAATAAAACACGGTTCAGACTTGAATGTAGCGGAATTAAAAACCACAAAACTCAAAGCTGCAGGTTTGCAGTGTTGCAGGAAAGTCAAAAGTTTGGGGTCTCACAAACGTTTACATTTTTTACTTGATCAAAGATACAGTAAAAACAGTAATATTGTTAAATATATATATATATATATATATAATAAAAAAAAGGATATTGTCATATGTAATTTATGCCTGAGATGCAAAGCTGAATGTTCAGCATCATTACTCCAGTCTTCAGCGTCACATGATCTTCAGAAATCATTCTAATTTGCTGCTCAAGATACATTTCTGATTATTATCATTACAAATCTGCATTAATTTGAAATATAAATATTTTGTAAAATTATAAATTACTATAATCACTTTTAAACAATTTAATGTATCCTTGCTGAATAGAAGTATTCATAAAAAAAACAAAAACAAAGTGTAGGCCTACTGACTCCAAACTTTTGATTGGTAGTGTATATTTTCCATGTTTTTAATGTTTCATTATAATTATTTTATTTTTGTGATTATGTGTGGCATTGGAACATTTTAGACTGAACATTGTTTTTTACGTTAATATTAATTAATTAATTATTAAAAACTGAAGCATGTCCTGTTTGTTGCTATGTCCAAAAAATGTTGCAAAAAACAAAAAAAATTGTCACAGTTGACAACTGTTTTTTTTTTTTGTCACAGTTTTGCGTATATGGCTGTCACATCGTCATGTGTGGTTTTGCCTTAAACAAAGATTGACATCTGATAAATCATAGTGACATATGTGGTATAGCAAAAAAAATAAAAAATTCTCGCACAAGCATTTAGCATACCATGCTTCAACAATTGTCCGGTTTTACCTGTTGACTCGGTGGGTAGATCATTCCTCTCTCTTTTTCTTCCCGAGCCGTGCTCCCTTTCCCGTCGTTTCGTTGCCGTTATTCTCCTCACCCTTCCCGCCGCTGACCTCTAAAGGATCGGTAGATGAAGAACGCGGCGCAACACCGAC
>QVTF01023738.1:5000-49583 GCA_003573665.1 Oxygymnocypris stewartii
TTAATATATATATAGACAGAATGAGAAATATTTGTATTGTTAAACTACTTTAAGGTGTTATGTAAAATAAATTATTATTATTATTATTTTATTTTAATGAAAAATAAGAAGACAATCATCCAAAATACCGCACTGAGTTAAATGGCAGATAAACACCATTTGTTTTCCAATCAAAAAAAGAGAAAACTCTTTTTTATTAAATTTTTTATCTACGATTCATTGTTTTTCTTCAGAACTCTGATCCGTTCTTTGGTTCTAAGAGCATTCCAGTCCACAGGTGGCTGGAGCTCCACATTCAGAGCGGGTCACGGGATCCAAAACCCCCAAATAATGTGGGAAGATTAACCTTGCTTCAGCTGCAGCCGCCCTAATGTTAACAGACAGCTAACAGTTGTCTGCTCTTGTCGGGCCAGTCAGCGTGCTCAAGCAGTGACCCTGTGCTGTTGGGTGTGTGTGTGCGTGCGTGCGTGCGTGTCTGACACACACACACACACACACCATGGCTAGTCTGACCCCTAAAGGCCAGGGTGACTCCTGGGCATTTCTGTGCCATGATGGTGTGTTTGTGTGAGGTGCAGTGCTGGGTAGTAACTAATTACTTGTAATATGGATTACATAATCAGATTCCAAAAGTAAGTACTTGTAATTAGTTTATATTACATTTCAAAATACTCATAGTCGCATGTTACATGTTACTTTATGGATTACATGATTTCATGTGATTCACACAATAGTCATAAATTATTAATTAATAATTAATAATGTATTGATTCTTCCTAATTGTTCTTTTTCATATTTGAAATGTTCAATTCTGAGATGGGCAATCACTTATATAATTCAGAAATTCTTCCAGTTGGACTTTAACACAAAGACCAGTCACTAGTCAGGTGACCAAAGTTACACAGAAAGTACACAACATTTGACCACTGGAATTACAAAAAAAAAATATATAAAATATAATGTATTTTCTTAACATTTCAACATTGCATCAACGACAGACGAACACATTAATTTGTATTTGAATGTTTTCAATGTTCTTTGACATTGGTTAATGGCCACATGACCTGCAGGTAAACAAACAAACATAAATGTATTATTTTAAAATAATAATTATTTTTTCATTATTTTGTATTTTTTTGATTAATTATTAGATTTTCATTTAATTCATGAACCCTCTACAGTTCCTTCACAAAATCCCTAATCCAACGTTTTATGCACTTCATGTTGTTAATAACAATGAATGGAATATATGTTCCTTCTCTTTGTTGTTGTTTTTATTTTTTATTAATATGGTACAAGATTATCCTATTTAAATTGATGCGATGAACAATATAGGTCAAACGTAATCTAAAAGTAATCAAAAAGTAGTCCGATTACATTACCTACAAAGTGTAGTATTGGAATGGATTATGTAACTGAATACAATTTTTCTCGTGTCATTTGGAATCGGTACCTGGCCACAGTTTGCATGTAATCTGCCCAGTACTGGTGGGGCGGTTAAGTGTGGATGTTTGGAGGAATGCTGAGGGTCTGATGGCCAGTGGAGCGAGAAGGGCTATCGGAGAGCGTTTTTCCCCAGTGGGGGTTACAGGGTTTCTGGCCACATCACATGGTCTATTTAGCACCCTAGTGAGGGACAGGAGCATTTACCCCTTTACTGGCCCTCTAGAGCCCTGCTCGAGGGTCTCAGACAAAACAACCCAAGTTCTTGTATGTATTATGTTGTTGTTGATGGCATTTGTCTGAATTGTTTGAAGCAGAAGCATTTTTATGGATGAACAGCAGTTTATTTGGCCCACAAAGTGATATGATAAATTCAGAATGTCATACTTCTGTACTTTTTATTTTAACTCAAATTTAGCATTTTGAAGACATTTTGAGTGGTATTTGCCTGTGTAAAAAGGAGAAGATCTAATATAAAGAAGAAGACTATTGCAGAGTCTAGGAGCAGCAACAGAGAAAGCCTGATTGCTTGTAAAACATGAACGAGGAACTGAGATTGGTAATTAACTGGATGCTTGAAGGGATCTTGGGGTGAGTAAATGACAAATAAACTGAGGTACAAGTCCATGCAAATCTGTAATTTAATGTATAAAGAGTAACATTTTAAAAGCAACATAACTTACCGGTAACCAGTGAAGAAAGGTGAGCACGGGTGTAATGTGTTCACGTTTAATCTGGCTTCCACATTTTGTACCATCTGCAAGCAATCTAAATCTAATTTAGGCAAACCTAAATAGAATAAATTACAGCAGTCCAACCTTGATGTTATGAAAGCATTAATAACTGTTTCGATATCCTTCTTAGAAAGCTTCATCTTGAGCCTAGCGGTAAATCTTAAATAAAATACAGATTTTCCGTTTTAACAGTGCTGATCTGCTTATCAAACACAGTGTGGGATCAAAAATAACATCAAGGTTTTTGACTTAGTCATACACATTAGAAGAGAGGAGATCAAGTTGATTGACAATGATTATTTCCATTATCATTGTTTAGCTGTATATGAAGAAAAAAGAAAAGGACCCAAAACGGAACCCTGTGGAACACCAAAAGAGATTTGAACACGAGATGAGAAATATTTCCCAACATTAAAAAGTTATCTGAAGTAAAAGTCAAACCACTGCGGCACAGGTCTCTGAAACCCAGCTACATGATTGAGTCAAATCTTCTTTCTCAAAAACCAGTCAAGAGTGAATAAAATGTCATTGTCATTGGTTCCTATGGCATTTCTGTGCAGTTGCTAGTCTTTCTAGGTGTTTTTTTTCTTGCCTGGTGTGTAAAGAGTCCCCACCTCACCCAGGTCTCTGTGATTATAAATAGTAGATACATTTCTGTGATTTACATTTGCTATTAGAGGCTAAGAGCACTAGTACTTGTGATGTTCAGACCCCATTTATTCTGTTTGTCTTCAGCCCATGTTAAAAGAAATATACAAAAATAGGTCAACTTATTTGTTGTCAGAAGAACCTGCAGTACCAGAACAATATTAACCATATTTACGTTCTGCTTTTAGTGCCGTCTTGTCCTGCACTTACGCTCGGTCGTCTGAATTCGTAATGCACAATAGCACTCACGAGCGAGCACCAGATGAACAATACTGATGCTTCTTTCAGCTTTGTTTGTTTTTAGGTTTTAGGGTTTTTATCATTCCACCTCTTTCTCCTTCGTTCATGTTTTCGCTCTCTTCGTCATTACGCCGAGAAAGCGGGGCTTGCTTTTTTCCGCTGTGCTCTGAAGTCTTGAGTCCCATCAGACCTGCTTCAGATTAAAGAGCGGACCGGAAAGTGCTTCCCATCAATACAATAGAGCAGCTCTCAAGGTCTTTCTCTGCCTCTCTCTTACAAATATAATACCACATTCCCGTCGATATTATTGAGATGCGGTGCATAAACGCAGCCCCTCTCTCCCATTTCTTTTAACCTGTTAATGTGTATTGATTCGGGCCCACCATGCAGGAGCGAATGCTGTAGGGCTCTTCTGTTCGACTGGCGAAAGCTGACTCTTCAAGCTTTCAAGAGCCAGTTCTCTTCTTTCATCAAAGCTCACAGCATCTGGCTGGGAGGCTTTTTATCTGGTTTACTTTTTTCATTTATTTATTTTTTTACTAACCAATGTGCTACAATAAAGATATGAATAATGATTTCCATTCCCGGAGCAGGTCAAAAGGAAAGGTTTCTAGGAGTCTTAGCTGTCCACGCATTGACTCTGCATTGATTGTTAATGTACCGTATTCATGTTCTGCTGCTTTATTTTGTCCGACATTCTGTCACATCCTTATGTGATTCTCCCTGTTGTCGTGGCAATCCAGTGGTAATGGAAAAATCTTGTAAAAAAAGGGATTTGTGATGTTGAAGTAGAAAGACTTTCAAAACAATCAATGCTTAAAAAGTGCTCCAGAGACATCTTGAGTACACTTTATTCCACAAATAGCTACAGGTAGGGCCCCCCGAAATTATCCTACATTATAAGCAGACACATTCTGCCAGTTTAAATCTACACTGACCAAAATTATAAACGCAACACTTTTGTTTTAGCCCCATGTTTTCATGAGCTGAACTCAAGGATCTAAGACTTTTCTATGTACACAAAAGGCCTATTTCTCTCAAATATTGTTCACAATCTGTCTAAATCTGTGTTAGTGAGCACTTCTCCTTTGCCGAGATAATCCCTCCACCTCACAGGTTGTGCATAATTTTGGTCAGTGTAGATTAAAGACCCGTCTCTTTAACCTGGCTTACACATAATACACTATCGCATTTCTAAAATTAAAATCCGTAAAAATAATTGTTAGGCTGCATTAATTAGGTCAAACCGGAACCGGGAACACATTCCAAAAACAACCAAAGGTACTTGTTACACATCGTTAGAAGAATGGCAGCTACACTAATATTAGTCTGTTTCCTTTCTTATTCCAAGGTCACCATAATAGCCACCCAGATCCAGTCTGTATCCAGATCAGACGGTCACTGCAGACACCCGGATCAAGTCCGTATCCAGGTCAGATGTGGATCAGCACCTAGAGATGACCTTTACAGCTCTAACGTCAGCGGAGAATGACCAGGAAAACCACATGAGCCCCAGAGACTGATCCCCAGTGCTGAGGTCCTCGTCACCTAGACGGCCAACGGATCAAGACCACGGTGAAACCAGATGAGTCCTTTGCAGAATCTGACTCTGCTGCAACCTAGATTTAAACTGCTGATTTTGTCAGGCCAGAGGAGAATGACTCTATTTCGACACAATATTTCCCCAGCTAAATACTGCAAAGCTTATATAAAGCCACCCAGCTTTATATCAAGCTGATGTAAAGCTGCTTTGACACAATTTTCATTGTTAAAGCGCTATACAATGATTAAGGGAATGTTGGCTTTGTTTTCCCTTCTATTTATATTTCTGTGAAACATATTTCATATTCATAATCACCCTTGAGAGCTCAAAATTGTGAATATGAATGGTAATATACTTCAGAGATATTTTACTCATAAGAATTTCTAGGGGTGCCAATAAATGTGTCCAACATGTATTCGAGAAAAACATTTATTTCATAACGAGCTTTTTCCCCCATTTTCAGTTGTTTAGTTCCACGAAAGGTAAGATTTTTGTGATAAAAAAATAAATAAAAGATCGAAAGTATTAATAATGCAGGTTATTTTCTGAGCCTTCTTTGATCATATTTACCAAGGGTGCCAATAATTCTGAACACGACTGTAGTTCTGCCATTTATCCATCATAAAAGTGTAATATAAATTTAGCACCAGGAGTGTAGATTCTAAACTTAACAATAATATGATAAATATTTAAATCTTTTGTGTCACTTTAGGTCCATTTAATTTCAGTTTAAAAACGTATTATGGTAAGTTTGCTGGCAAGATCCAATTTTACACACATCTGTCACTTATCGCTTGTGATTCTGTGCAGGAGTATAACCAATAATACCGCCTTTGCACACCAGTTTATAACTTTGTGTTTTGTCATTTTTTACACAGAAAGCATTTGTCTGTGATTCCAACCATCTTGAAACTGCTCTACGGCAACTCTGCAGGTAAGTGACCAGGTACATTTACAATTCTTAAATGTATAACTTTTAGTTAAGCATTAGTTTGACACAAAATGTCCTCTGCAGTAAACATGAATGTGATCTCCAGCATATGCTGGTGGTTTACCTTCGGACATGGTGCTAAAGGAGGAACACACGCTTGTCTCTGTTGGGGCTTCCTGTAGCGTGTGCTCCTCTCATCCATAGCAGCACTATCTGAGATTCCTGTCTTATATCCCGTTGGACATGAAAGGCAAGCAGGACGGGACCGCCAAGCTCTGAGAGACGAGAGAAATCCCACGAGTCTTGTGGGCAGATGGAACTGGAGCGCCTTGAAGGATGGAATGTCGCCGGCAAGAAAGAGATCATTCTCTCCAGATGAAACGAACATGTGAGGATGAGAGAGATCTTTTGTGATCTGCACACGTGCGACAGGCTCAACACGTCCAGTAGTGATTCCAATGTGTTTGTGCTTGGTGAGGAACGTGAAAAATGACGGTGGCTGTGTTTTAGCACATGATTTAGTATATGCAACCCAGTGTTTTGTTTTTTTGGGAGACCAGACGCGATTTCTTAAGACTGCAAGGGAAGCTCAGCTTCCCCTATAATTGTCAAAAAATGAATGGTCAAATATATGTACTATTATGTTAACATTTTATTGACTAAAATGCGTTAAAACACGTTCATCTCGAACGAAAACAATTTCGTTCAGAATCAGCTACTTAGGTCGGCTGACTCGATTTCCTTCTCATTCATTCCCGTAGCGTACAGTGCATTACTCTGTTGAAGCCCAGCGTCCATTGACTTCAATGGGGCTGCTTTAAACAGTTTTTTTCAGAGCTTAGAAACAAGACGGTCATTGGATAATGCTGCGATTATGTCCCGCCCACGGACGCTCAGCGTCTCTGGGATGAATGGAGGAGTGGGCTGGCCCGGACTCCGAGCGGTCTGCGTGATGATTGGAGGGTCTGTCGAAAGACTGCATCTCCTTTTGATTGACAGCGATTTTGTACTATAAAAGTCACTGACACTGAAAGCTATTCGAGCTCAGTCCCATCGCGGAAGTGTAGTCGAAAGACAAACTGCTGTAACCTATTTCTTGGTATTTGCTTGGTGAAATTGCTAGCCAATTTTCATCATACATTTCAACCCAGATTCCTTGTTTCAGTTCAACCTAATTCCCATATTTCGAGTTTAATATCTTTTTTTAGATCGTTTGTTCATTCATTCATTCATTCATACATACAGTAGGCTAGAAAATTTTCTTGAAAAGGAATGTTGGGCAGAATTTAGGTATAAATAAATGGTAAATTTTTATGATGTTGGCCAAAAATGAGCTTCCCCTCTTTGAAAGACCAGCAGCCGCCACTGTGGGAGACCAATGCTGAAATCCATTGAGTAGATACCATTCAAAGGTTAGTGGTCAGTAAGGAGTTTTTGAAAGAGGTCTCTTATGCTAATCAAGGCTTCATTTATTTGATCAAAAAATGCAGTTAAAACTATAATATTGTGAAATAGTATTACAAATTTAATATAGCTGTTTTCTAGGAATACATTTTAATATGTAGTTAATTCCTGTGATTCAAAGCTGATTTTCAGCAGCCATTGCCATTCAGCAAAAAATATATATATATATTTAGTAATTTAATTTTAATTTCGATTTTTTTTTATTTGATAGAATAATAGAAAGTTTTTAAAAACAGCATTTATTTAAAATAGAAATATTTTGCAACATCATGAATGTCACTTTTGATCAATTTAAAGCCAAGTCTGTGTGATGTTCTGCTCTGTAGATATGTCTCTCTGTAGCAGTTTCATCACTCATTTTATCGCCTGCCAGGTGGAAATCAACCGTGCTGATATTTCGATCTATCACTCGCACTAAAGTGTGAAGTGTGTGAGTTAGAGAACACGTTTGATTAACCACTGATTGTGTGATGTACATTTGCTAACACGGGAAAAAGCATTGGAGAAATCTACCTGATTCTTTGGAAAACTCAAAACCGTGCCAGTACATGCAATTCACTGCAGATTCCAGCTGGAATGAACACTAATGGCAATAAAACACCAGCTATGTTTATTTCTATTCACACAAATTATTATTACCAGGCAGATTATCAGTTAGCAATGTTTTTGCACAGTTCCTTATACAATACTATCTCACAAGCTCCAAATATGTTTGCCATAGTGCATGATTTGTAAATGAAAACATTTGATGCTCCATGACTTTTCCGATGTAGTAAACTTGCTCAGTACAGCGCACCTAATAAACTAATTGCAATTGCCATGCAAAGCATTAGAGCAGGGGTCTCAAACTCGCGGCCCGGGGGCCAATTGAGGCCCGCAGGATGATATTTTGTGGCCCCCTACTTGACATCAAAGTTTAGTGTTAATGCGGGCCCGCACGTTGTTCTCAAACGTTGTTTTGCTGAGTCTTGCCACACTTTTATTTATTTTTTTATCACTTATGGGCTACCATGGAAAGTCTCGTGACAGCTTCCGGCGGCGTTCAGAGTAACCGTTCATGTTCAGAAGAAACATTCATGTTGAAGAACTGGTAATAATAAAGATTGAGAAGATTGGATAAGTTGTGCTCCGTTTTTTGGAATATGTGAAACCCTTCTTTTGTGGAATACTTAATGCGGCCCAGCTCGACCCAGACTCTTCCTCAAGCGGCCCCCAGGTAAGTTGAGTTTGAGACCCCTGCATTAAGTGTGAGTCCTGTCAAACTAAGTCACTCAATACAAGAGCTCAAAGACTTGTAGACACAAGCTAAAATGGCTTGCATGCTTCAGCAAATGTGTTTTTATCTTGTGTTACTTGCCATTTCTTTGTAATAATTTATGAAATATGTGTGCAATTCCAAATGTGTGGACTTTTTCAAGTATTTTAGTAATGTTATTTGCCCTTTCTTTGTAATTATTTGTACAATTTACTAGCAATTCTGAGTGCAAATTGTTTGAAAAGTAAATCATATGCTGTAAAAAGTATTTTTCTAAGTTGTAAATAAAGCAAATAGTATATTTTACAAGAAATAAACGACTTTTTACTTTTTAGTTCAATGCGTTACATGCCATTTCTTTGTAATTATTTGTGAAATTTCCTGAGTGAAAATCATAAAGTAAATCCTCCACTCTAAAATGTTTTTATAAATAATAAAAGTAAATAAAACAAATTATTGGAGTATGTTTTACAAGAAAATACTAGTTTTTCAATGTATTACTTGCTGTTTCTTCATAATTATTTGTCAAATATACTAGCAATTACTGAGTGAAAACTGTTAAAAGTAAATCCTACACCATTTTTTTCTTTAGAGTCGCATCATTCACTGAACGTTTCAATTTGAAACTGTTGCGATGCAATTTAATCAGTGGTGGGCCGTCAGGGGCTCAGCAGGGCCTTCTCTTTTTGACTTTGACTTTCACTCAAATTGTGTGACAAATGTTTTTATTGATTATTTAGGTGTCATTTTCATTTGTGTAATGTCCACAAAATTGCCTATGATTAGTTTAGTTGAGGCTGAACTGGAACATCCTACATAAAAGTCTAAGCCAGCACTACAGATAGTGCTACCCTTTTGTTGAAAGACGTCACATCTGATTTGTTCCAAGCATTACTGACAGAATCATCAGCCAATCAAATGTTGACATTCAATGACAGCCCGCCCTCTGGGGCTAGCGACGTGACGTTAGACCGCCCCTTAGTCAGGGATTTACAAGAAACGAAAGTGAAATTCAAGTAAAAGAAAATTACATCCGCAGCCACCGGCGCCTATACACCAGGTCTTATTGCCGATCTACTAAAAACACCTTTTTCATGGCACTCTTTTTCAGACAAAGAGAATAACTGAGAAAGAAAGACCTAAACTGAATTCACTAACAAAGGCCAGCAAAGGTTTTGTGCGCCATTTCAAAGGTTGCAACTATGAGTGGCTAACAGCTAGCACCGAGCACAGGTTATTTTGTTGGCCGTGTTTACTCTTTAATGTGAGTAAATGAACATGGAATGACAGACCCATGGACTTTATTTAGCAGCTTTATTATTTGATGAGTATTGTATCATGCACATTGTTTTGGAGGTGTACATGGTGCGTTGATAATACTGTGGTGTGGTGTGTGGAAGTCCAGCGTTTGTACAGTTTTGCTGCTTTGGGCGCGTCGTCATTTTAGAGTGACGTGAATGAGCAAAGTGAACCGTGTAATGGCTGATTACATTTACTGACCATGTAGAGAAATGTACTCTGCATTTATCCCAGCCTAATCTAGCCTTCTGTTGAAATTGTTTATCAGCCTTCATTGTTGTTGAGAGCCTGTGTGTGACATAATATGTGCATTATATGCATTTGGCTGCGTTAGCTGTAACAGAAATGTGTAAGATGTGTGCATGTTGCTTACTAAAGGCCCTGACTGAAACCCCACGGTACACCACTGAATTAAATTGTGCAGAAATGTCTTCTCAGGCACAATTAATTTACGTCTGCATGCATGCATCTGGCAGACGCTTTCATCCAAAGCGAATTACATTACGGTCTACGTTATATCAGCTCATGCGTTCTTGTGAATCGAACCCATCAGCCACAGCCAGGGTTTGTATTTGCAGGTTAAGCTGCATAATAATGGTCAATAATCAATGTTATTCTCTTTCACACAGGTCTGGAGCAGGCAGGAGCCAGGAAATGAAGCGGCTGGAGAGGCCGAGCAACATTACTGACCATGTAATTATCCACTCATGTCCCTCCGATGGCAGGCGCCATCTCCTCACCCGCCTTCACCTGTCACTCAGCTCTTGTTTCTGGCAGCCCTCGACTGACCCGTCTCGCCCCTCCGCCCCCCGTGACATCCACCCCCTTCCACTGTCACCTTTCCCACCTTCCCTGTCACCCGTACGTGTCGACCAGTCTCATTTTCGAGTGAGAGGGCCACCCATGGACGCGACATCTCTCTGTCTGCACGTCTCATTAGAAACAGCTTGGCTGTGGGGCTGACAGCACTAATCGAGCGAGCGCGACAGGAACCGTCCAATCTCACAGACCGAGATCTGCCCTGCTCGTGAACCGCCCCAACCGCTGGCCACGCCAGAAGAACCTCGGTCTGCAAACTAAGTGCAGTTTAATGGGATTTCTGCGGATGTGAATGCATCCATAGACATTTGAAAGGAAGAATTCGGCCAAAAATGAACGCTGGGTCATTATTTGCTTGTCCTCGTGAGGTCTGAACCTGTACGCTTTACTTTGGAACTAAAAAAGTGTTTCGCACCTCATGCAACAATAACATCAAGCTACATAAATGAGAAGATATTACAGTAGTTTTATGAATTATGACCACATTCGACACTCTAATGTAGCTACTGTAAAGTATACCTTGGTTTTATCATTTCTAAAAATCACAAGCTGATGTTTAATAATGCATATGTACATGTTTATGAAAAGAGAACAAGGGTTTGTGTGAAACCAAAGGATTTCTTTGTTTGTTTGTTTGCAATATTTTGTTTATTAACATAACATAAGTTAATCATAAATACTACCACAATATTATGACTTTTCTATACTTTTTTTTATTTTTAGTGTTTTATTCTGTTTATTATTTTTACTATTTTATTATTATTACTATAGTTTAAATATCAGAAGTTATTGATACAATTTCTTAAATATTTATAAAGTTTTTTCCTCCAATTATTTAAAATATTAATTATTATTTTCTGTATTTTGTTTACCAACAGCAGTATTATTAAGTTATCATAAATACTACCACAGTATTTATGTATTTTAATTTACATAATCAGTTTTATGATTTATGTCCTTTAAATAAAAAGATTACATTTTAACTGATACATATGCACATTCATTATTATTGTCTTTATTTTATTAATTTACAGTAATATTATTATCATAAATGCTACCACAGTTTTGCAAGACTGTCATGGTCCTTTTGTGTACTTCCTTTTATTAGGCTATTTTATTAAGCTTTTATTTTAACTTATTTTAATTTTCACTTATTGTAACGTATATTGGTTTGATGGTGCTTTTGTCCTTTACATCACGAGCTGAGGTTTTAACTGATGCACGTGCACATGTTTGTAAATGTCTCTAGATGAAGGATAGAATTTTTTTTTTTTAGAAAACATTATTTTTACTTTATTTTTCATTTATTTTACTTCATACTTTTAACATAATGTTACTTATTTTATTAGGATTGTGATTTATTTTTGTTTTTCATTTTAGATACTAGCTGCCAGGTACACAAGATGATGCAGCATGAAAACAATCATAATAAAAGCATACAGTTTGCATCAGCATTGAGCCGGGCATGATCTCTGTTGGCCTCGTGCAGCAGATCTGATGTTAGCACCGGCCCTTCTTGTGTACTCGGATGTAACTGTACTCATTATGCTTTAGCGAGTGATGGGATGTGCAGCGTTTTCTGCCGTCGAACAGAAAAGGAGGTCAACTGTGCAGCCTGCAGCCGTGTAGATTAACAGACATTATGAAGAGAAGCTCGGGAGAATACGAGATCACTCCACGATCACGCTGAGCTTTCAGATGGCCTTGTGCTGTTTCACAACAAAGACATTGAGTTAAACCTCCCACGCTTATTTCAGGCTTTGTTTGTCCTTGAAGGTTGGCGATTAAGAGCCGGCTGATGCGAGGATGCTGCGTTTGATCTGTATTATAAACAAGCTCATCTTTAACAATGCATGTCTTTAAAAAGTCACATGATCAAGTCTTAAAACACGAATGACATCTTCTGATTGCTGTAGATACAGAGCGAGCTGTGAATATTTATGAAGACGTGACCCGGGGCAGGTGTAGGCCGAGTGCTATCCCAGCATGCTCTGCTGCGAGGGAAGCTGATCAGATCGTCTTCATTCTGTAAGTGCACTTCACTGACAGCACGTGACTGTTTATGACTGATGCTGGAAATGTTTGCTCTCCGTAAACCCTTAATAATTACTGTGAGGGGGTCAAATGCTAATACTAGGGTACTATGGTATACAGACCACGTGTGTTCACTACATTCACATTCAAAGTACTTCAAAGAATACCGTGGTGTTATCATGTCATGTTTTAACTGATGTTTGGGAACGTCCACAGATGAAGTACAGAAAAAGAGAGATTTAATTTCATATAAATATTATTATTTTGTTTATTTTATTAACTTACAACATTATTTTTGATTAAGTAAACCATAAATATACCACAATATTATGACTGTTGTCAATATCATGGTACTTTTCTATACTTTATATTATTCCTGTTGCATAAATATTAAAATAATAGATATATAATAAATGTAATAAAAGATTATCAATAATATAATTTTATTGTAACTGTATTTTATTTGATTCTATTCCAAATATCTGATATCGTATATCTGCGAAAAAAAAATGACTTTGTTTATTTTATTAACATGCAGCATTATATTCAAGTAAGCCCATTTGATTTTCCCAGATATTAAAATATCCAAATGATGTGTCAATTGAAATAATAAATCATGATTTTTAATGTTTTTTTTTTTACGTTTGTGACAAATTGTGACCGGTGGGATAATGTGTATACTGCGTTAACATATTTCTGCAGTCATAAAAACTATTATATTTTTAGCCCAGATATTTTAAACAGTATGATCACATTCTAGGGACAACTATTATGCATTTGAAAAAAACATTATACAACATTGATAGGAATACTGAAATAAAATACAAAAAAAAATACAACCATCAACATATTTCAAAATTGTAATTTTTTGTAAAATATGTCATAAAATGTTTATATGACAGTATTACAACATCAATATTGTAACTTATTTGCAACATTTGAACTTTTAATTTAGTGCAATATTTTGTCATTGCAACATTTCAGTGACATTTTCACTGACAACTTCAATTGTATTTAGTGTATACTGTACCGAAGTTCACTGTTATCCACCGGTCACTACTGTTCACTCATTCTATGACCACACTCAACAAAACTAAATATATGTGAATTCATATATTAATACTAGACACCTTAAATATAATGTGGACCAAAAAACAAATGGTCATATCTTTATGTTAACATATTTATTTCCATATTTGTAGGAAGAGCACTAAAACATCAGTCAGTGGGATTTTTAGAGCTTTGGAGAGAAAAGGAAATATTTCCAGCTGAAAATGTGAGTCGTGCTTGTCTTTGCAGATCTCACAGTCATGTTGCTACGGTATTTCTATGCTGTTGCTAAGGCTTTGTGGTTTCTTTGACTTTCATTGATCTCTATGGCTTCAATCCCTTCTTCGATGCACATCTGTGGGATTATTTTTTCGATCTGTTTTATCATCAGCAGGTGCAAATCATACGTCTAAATGATGAAATAACACCATTCGGTTTTAATAAATGATTCTATAGCGTGTATATGCGCATTTCCAGTGAAGCAGGTGGCTGTTCGTCGCTCGTTTAGACTTCTGATGTCACTCGTCCTCACAGCCGCCTGCCTTTCACTCACTCTCGAGTCCGGTCGCACTTTTAGCAACAGTCCCACGCCTTAAATGAAACACCAAGCTCTGTTCGAGGTAGTTATAGGGATCCGCATTTCCATGCTAACCGTGTTCCGCGCGTCTCCAGAGTTCGTTACCGCGGCCTGTGAACATGCAGGAGGGAAAACTATTATCTTTAGTCGGTGTGAGAGTCTGGCGCTCGAGAGCCGCCTTCATTTTCCCAGTCAGCGGGAGTCCTTGCAGGGTTATAATAGGCCTTACATGTGTAATTAACACATAGGAAGGCGCGCGCTCGTTCTTCTCTTGAGCTTCTCCTCGCTTTTTCTGGATGTCACTCTCTCTCGCTCCCCTTTCCTCGACGCGAACACACTTACAAACGTCTCCCTCGCACCTCCTCTCTCACTCTTGCTCTCTTTCACACGCGCTTTGTTCTCCTCTTTCGCCCGTTTCCATCTCCCACATCTTTCTCTCGCGCTCGCTCCTTCTCTTATTGATGTCTTTTGCGTTTCTCTTGATCTCTTGTTCTCGGCTCGAGCTTTTCCAGGAGCTGTAAAATGGGGCCTGGTCCGCGTCGGCTGGTGAAAGACAATGGAGAGACAGCCTTAAAGACACGAAATGTGCAAGAGTAAACTGGAAAGGCCTGGTTGCATTAGGCAAATGAAGACTGTTGAATCTACAGAGCTGCCCGTCTAGAATGCATGTGTGAAGATGTGTGAAGATGCCTTGATTATGAGGCATGTATGAAAGCTTTACCAACAAGGTAATCCCAGAATGCATTGTGGCAAGGGTCAGGGGAAAAAAAGTATCAAGTAGTGAGAAATGTTTATTTATAGTATAATTCTATTTAATTCTATACTGAGAGTTAAGGATTAAATATTATCAAATTTTTCAGACTGACCAAATATTTTCAGATTTGTAATCAGATTTAAATATTACTTTAACTTGAATAAAAACAAAGTTTTTAGGCCATACATATTTCTTCAAGCATTTTATTTATTTAAAAAGTTAATTTTTATTAAAGTTTTTTTGACAGGTAGACTAGAAGTGAGTATTTATTATAGTATACTTTTATTTCATTCTATACTAACAAATACTGATGAAATATTATCAGATTTGTAATCGGATTAATACAATCTTATAAGATTTAAATATTATTAAAATATATTTATAGTATTATTTAAATCTGAAAAAAACAGATTTGTCTCCGTGTGTTTTTTCAAGCATTTATGAGTTTCAAAGTGTTTTTTTTTATAGACAGGCAGACTGTGAGTGTTTATTAGTACAGATGCATCTCAATAAATTAGAATGTTGTGTAAAAGTTCATTTATTTCAGTAATTCAACTCAAATTGTGAAACTCGTGTATTATATAAATTCAATGCACACAGACTGAAGTAGTTTAAGTCTTTGGTTATTTTAATTGTGATGATTTTGGCTCACATTTAACAAAAACCCACCAAATCACAATCTCAAATAATTATAATACTTCATAAGACCAATACAAAATATTTTTTTGTGAAATGTTGTCCTTCTGGAAAGTATGTTAATTTACTGTATATGTACTCAATACTTGGCAGGGGCTCCTCTTGCTTTAATTACTGTCTCAATTCGGCGTGGCATGGAGGTGATCAGTTTGTGGCACTGCTGAGGTGGTGTGAAGCCCAGGTTTCTTTGACCGTGGCCTTCAGCTCATCTGCATGTTCTGGTCTCTTGTTTCTCATTTTCCTCTTGACAATACCTCATAGATTCTCTATGTTCAGGTCTGGTGAGTTTGCTGGCCAGTCAAGCACACCAACACCATGATCATTTAACCAACTTTTGGTGCTTTTGGCAGTGTGTGCAGGAGCCAAATCCTGCTGGAAATTGAAATCAGCATCTTTAAAAAGCTGGTCAGCAGAAGGAAGCATGAAGTGCTCCAAAGTTTCTTGGTAAACGGGTGCAGTGACGTTGGTTTTCAAAAAACACAATGGACCAACACCAGCAGATGACATTGCACCCAAATCATCACAGACTGTGGAAACTTAACACTGGACTTCAAGCAACTTGGGCTTTGAGCTTCTCCACCTTCCTCCAGACTCTAGGACCTTGGTTTCCAAATGAAATACAAAACTTGCTCTCATCTGAAAAGAGGACTTTGGACCACTTGGTAACAGTCCAGTTCTTCTTCTCTTAGCCCAGGTAAGACGCCTCTGAAGACAACTGTAGCCAAATTCCTCGACACGTCTGTGTGTGGTGCTCTTGATGCCTTGACTCCAGCCTCAGTCCATTCCTCGTGAAGTTCACACAAATTCTTGAATTGATTTTGCTTGACAATCCTCATAAGGCTGCGGTTCTCTCGGTTGGTTGTGCATCTTTTTCTTCCACACTTTTTCCTTCCACTCAACTTTCTGTTAACATGCTTGGATACAGCACTCTGTGAACAGACAGCTTCTTTGGCAATGAATGTTTGTGTCTTATTCTCCTTGTGAAGGGTGTCAATGATTGTCTTCTGGACAACTGTCAGATCAGCAGTCTTCCTCATGATTGTGTCGCCGAGTGAACCAAACTGAGAGACCATTGTGAAGGCTCAGGAAACCTTTGCAGGTGTTTTGAGTCGATTAACTGATGTCACCATATTCTAATTTGTTGTGAATTGGTGGGTTTTTGTTAAATGTGAGCCAAAATCATCACAATTAAAATAACCAAAGACTTAAACTACTTCAGTCTGTGTGCATTGAATTTATATAATACACGAGTTTCACAATTTGAGTTGAATTACTGAAATAAATGAACTTTTACACGACATTCTAATTTATTGAGATGCACCTGTATAATTTATTTAATTCTGTACTGGGACATAATGATAAAATATTATACGAATTTAAATCAGATTTAAATATTTTTAAATTGAAGTAAATATACAGATTTGACATGCCATGTTTGTAGTATTTTTGTGTTTCAAAAGTAATTGTATTTATTTTTTATTTTATTTTTTTTAGACAGACTAGAAGTGAGTGTTGGTTATTATAGTACAATTTTATGTAATTCTGTAAACATAAATATTTATAAAATAGTATTTTAAATCAGATTAGGCTAATCAAATATGTGCAGATTTTGTCCATATATTTTTTATCCAAAAATTGTCCATATATAAGCAGTATATGAAATCAACATTAAAAGCACTTTTTAACATCCTCCTTTTTCAATTTTCAAATATCCCTTTATAAATAAAAAGTTAATTTAATATTGTTTTGCCCTTGTCTCAGATACATTAAAATAAAATATTAAAATATTGTTAAATAAACAAAATTCACACTTATTGTGTGAAAATGAAATCAAATGATTTGTTGTAAACTGTTTTTATTTTTTGTCATTAAACTGCAATTTTGTAAAACTGTCTCTGTTCTAAAATCCAGTGACTTAAAGTCCATTTTCTGAAACCAACTTCATTTAGGCGTTATTCTAAGGCATTCTGTGAATTTTTTTATTATTATTATTTTAAGCCTACTTTGCATTAAACACTGAAAAATGTTGACATAATACACCCATTAAGTTTGGTATGTGTGTTTATTCTTTTAAAAGTATCATAAACGTAAAATATGCTCATGTTAAACTCAACTGAAATCAATCATGACTCGATAACTAGTAACTTTTAGAGCGTTTAAACTCTCTCTTTATGAGGGTCCTTTGAGTTAGTATGCTGTCTTAGAAGGCAGCTCGCCGGGTTTTGGAACAGAGCTCATGTAAAGCACCCCCCGCTGAGAAAAGCAGCGACCGTCTGACAGAGCCCCTCTCACAAACCTGTAATTAACCGGCGATACATTAATTAAGAGTTAACGCGGAGAGAAAAGCTGTGGTCTAATTGAGGCTGACGTGGGTTGTAATTAGAGCTAGAGTCACACATTGAGATTTTATGAATGAGTGACTTTGCCAGGTTTTGACGCCTTCTCGTTCTCGTGCAGCAGCCACTAGCTGTTATTAGCCCGCGTGGACGTGAAGGAGACAATATGTTGCCGGTCATTTTTTTTGTTCAATCCAAACAGCAGATTTTTTTCTTCAGGCTTTCTCTGACTCTCTCTGTTGTTAATTAGGGGTGTCCGACACTTGGGGGAAGGAGGAGGAGGTGGAAGCTGGGAATCCAATTATTTCTCTCTTTTTAGCCCCAAACGTTTTTTGTGTCTCTCCTCCACCCGTGTCTTGTGGGCTGATGGGAGAGAAGGTGGATGAGCTGCAGAGATGTACACAAGGACATGGACTCAGACGTGATGTCCAGGTACAGGAGGCCGCAGCTTTCTTCAGGCGTTTGCTTTGTTGTCTTCTTGCTCAGATGACAGGAATACACATTTGGAGAAGTGAATTCAGTAGCAGTTATGTGTGTATGTTTATTGTGTCGCTTCAGTCATGTCACAGATTCTTCAGTTTACACATAATTAGCACATTAAAGTTTAACTATGTTTTTTAAGAAGTCTCTTCTGCTCACAAAGGCTGCCTTTATTTGTTCTAAAATACAGTAAAAGTGTGGAATTATTACAATTTCAAATAATCATTTTTATATTTGAATATATTGTACAATGTAATCTTTTATTTTTGATGAAAAACGTAATTTTACCAGGTATTACTTCAGTGTCACATCTGATACAGTATATATGACACATATATGCTAATATAGATTGGCATATAGATAGATAGATAGATAGATAGATAGATAGATTAGATAGATAGATAGATGGATGGATGGATGGATGGATGGATGGATGGATGGATGGATAGATAGATAGATAGATAGATAGATAGATAGATAGATAGATAGATAGATAGATAGATAGATAGATAGATCTGTCTATATTATGTTTATGTAAATATTAGTTTATCTTTTTGTTTTTATTTGTATCCATATTTATTTATTTATTTGTTTGTTTGTTTGTTGGTATGTTTGTTTTATGTAAATATTAGTTTTTATCTTTTTTAGTTTATCCATTATTTGTTTGTTTATTTATTCAGATGTGTTTGTACCGTGGCGTGGTCACTATAAACTACCGTATGTAAAAGCTACATGACAAACTGTCTTTTAATTTTAACAGAAAAAATACAGCGTGCTTGAATTGACTTTATGTGAGTAAGAAATTACAGAAACGTTTCCTTTATTTTGGATTTTTTTTTTTTTTTTTTTTTGTTACTTGAAATAAAAATAGTAAAGTGTAATTTATTAATAAATCTTTATTGTCAGGCAAGTTATTTTACATTTAAAACGAGTGAAATCTATTTTATGCCAGATTATTTTTAACAAATGAATGAACAAAGTGCTTTATTTAGTTCACTCTCGGTGTCAGTAGACCTGATTTGTTTCTGTTTTGTCTTGTATTTCTTCTGCCTTCAGTTGTGTGTAAGTGAGAAACTCCAGAATTAATTGTATAAGACTCGTGCTCTGTGACCAAATTCAGTAAATGTAATTTGTATGTACCAAATGATCTCTCCCAACATAAATCCTAAAGCAATAGTTTGTATTCTGATGTACTTCATCATGGCCACGTCCATCAGTCTGTGTGCCCAAGCCCTTCTGAAGTCAGATGGTCGCATTTTGTAGATAATGATGAAGAGAAATCCCTCATGTTTCCTGAGTACAGAGCAGAAGATGAGCATGTCTCTCACACCTCTGGAGGTCAGCGTGATTTACGAGTGTGACCGGACGTCCAGTAGCTGTCGCTGACGCCGGCGTTCGCTCGACTCCTCCACTCTAGCTCTCATCAGCTCGTTCATCACCTCCTCAAGCACACCGCTTCACCCCGTCTGAAAGAGCCACTTCAAAGACCTCGCTGATCCGTGCGTCCGCGGCCGGAGAAACGCTCTGGAGACAAGGCCTTAATCAGAGTCACAGCGCTCCATTGATCTTCAGGCAGGAGCTTCGCTTGTGTGTGATTGCAAACCTGAACATGCGCTTCTGGGAGGCTTTAGGAGACACATCTGCTGATGATGATCATCTAATAACCGCTCGCAAACACAAATCTGCCATGATCTATAAATCAGAGTTTTAGCTACGCTGGTGAAAAATAAATATACTTAAATATATTTGAAATGCGTTTATTTCATGCTAAGTATACTACAAATACATTTTCATATTTATGTTCTTAATAAAATGCCCTGCAGTGGTACTTTTAATATACTAAACTGGTATACTTAAAGTCTGCTAAATTGGAACAAGTAATTTTGTAGGCCGATTTAATGCTCTTTAATTGTGCAGAAGTAGTGCTGAAGTAGTTCTCTCTCAGGGCTGTGTTTATGCTAATAAGACCGAGAGCGTCACAAATGTGCAGGACTTTTCCCCCTCGGTGACGTGAACAGAGGGAGAATCTGAAACGGCTCGTTCGGAGAGACTGTTCATGACTTATGTTTTTTTTTTTATGAGTTGGTTGATTTTTACCATTACAGGCAGGTTGTTTTCACACACTGCAGCAACACAACTGTGTTCAAACACCTTATACAAGTGATTTTTGCATAATAGGTCCCCTTTAAATAGTTTCACTATTAAGTTAGTGACAGTTCAATTACAAATCAGCTGAAAGCATCCAGTTATCTCATTCCATTGAAGTTATTAAATGTATCAGTACATTTTGTAATAAATATTTGAGAAATTGTTGTATCTAATTGTATTAGCCGATACAGAGTGATAGTCAGAGTAAAAACAGTAATCAGGAGAAGCAGGTGAACACAAAACAGGTGAAATGTGTTGAAAAGATTCATGAGAATGATTCAGTTCTGCAGTGTTTTGTTCCAGTACTCATGAATCAGTGATCTGGAGAAGCAGGTGAACACAAAGATTCATGAGAATGATTCAGTCGTGCAGTGTTTTGTTCCAGTACTCATGAATCAGTGATCTGGAGAAGCAGGTGAACACAAAGCAGGTGAAATGTGTTGAAAAGATTCATGAGAATGATTCAGTTCTGCAGTGTTTTGTTCCAGTACTCATGAATCAGTGATCTGGAGAAGCAGGCGAACACAAAACAGGTGAAATGTGTTGAAAAGATTCATGAGAATGATTCAGTCGTGCAGTGTTTTGTTCCAGTACTCATGAATCAGTGATCTGGAGAAGCAGGTGAACACAAAGCAGGTGAAATGTGTTGAAAAGATTCATGAGAATGATTCAGTTCTCCAGTGTTTTGTTCCAGTACTCATGAATCAGTGATCTGGAGAAGCAGGTGAACACAAAGCAGGTGAAATGTGTTGAAAAGATTCATGAGAATGATTCAGTTCTGCAGTGTTTTGTTCCAGTACTCATGAATCAGTGATCTGGAGAAGCAGGCGAACACAAAACAGGTGAAATGTGTTGAAAAGATTCATGAGAATGATTCAGTTCTGTAGTGTTTTGTTCCAGTACTCATGAATCAGTGATCTGGAGAAGCAGGCGAACACAAAACAGGTGAAATGTGTTGAAAAGATTCATGAGAATGATTCAGTTCTGCAGTGTTTTGTTCCAGTACTCATGAATCCGTGATCTGGAGAAGCAAGTGAACACAAAACAGGTGAAATGTGTTGAAAAGATTCATGAGAATGATTCAGTCGTGCAGTGTTTTGTTCCAGTACTCATGAATCAGTGATCTGGAGAAGCAGGCGAACACAAAGATTCATGAGAATGATTCAGTTCTGCAGTGTTTTGTTCCAGTACTCATGAATCAGTGATCTGGAGAAGCAGGTGAACACAAAACAGGTGAAATGTGTTGAAAAGATTCATGAGAATGATTCAGTCGTGCAGTGTTTTGTTCAAGTACTCATGAATCAGTGATCTGGAGAAGCAGGCGAACACAAAGCAGGTGAAATGTGTTGAAAATATTAATGAGAATGATTCAGTCGTGCAGTGTTTTGTTCAAGTACTCATGCATCAGTGATCTGGAGAAGCAGGTGAACACAAAACAGGTGAAATGTGTTGAAAATATTAATGAGAATGATTCAGTCGTGCAGTGTTTTGTTCCAGTACTCATGAATCAGTGATCTGGAGAAGCAGGCGAACACAAAACAGGTGAAATGTGTTGAAAAGATTCATGAGAATGATTCAGTCGTGCAGTGTTTTGTTCCAGTACTCATGAATCAGTGATCTGGAGAAGCAGGCGAACACAAAGCAGGTGAAATGTGTTGAAAAGATTCATGAGAATGATTCAGTCGTGCAGTGTTTTGTTCCAGTACTCATGAATCAGTGATCTGGAGAAGCAGGCGAACACAAAGCAGGTGAAATGTGTTGAAAAGATTCATGAGAATGATTCAGTCGTGCAGTGTTTTGTTCCAGTACTCGTGAATCAGTGATCTGGAGAAGCAGGTGAACACAAAGATTCATGAGAATGATTCAGTTCTGCAGTGTTTTGTTCCAGTACTCATGAATCAGTGATCTGGAGAAGCAGGCGAACACAAAACAGGTGAAATGTGTTGAAAAGATTCATGAGAATGATTCAGTCGTGCAGTGTTTTGTTCCAGTACTCATGAATCAGTGATCTGGAGAAGCAGGTGAACACAAAGATTCATGAGAATGATTCAGTCGTGCAGTGTTTTGTTCCAGTACTCATGAATCAGTGATCTGGAGAAGCAGGCGAACACAAAGATTCATGAGAATGATTCAGTTCTCCAGTGTTTTGTTCCAGTACTCATGAATCAGTGATCTGGAGAAGCAGGCGAACACAAAACAGGTGAAATGTGTTGAAAAGATTCATGAGAATGATTCAGTTGTGCAGTGTTTTGTTCCAGTACTCATGAATCATGATCTGGAGAAGCAGGCGAACACAAAACAGGTGAAATGTGTTGAAAAGATTCATGAGAATGATTCAGTTGTGCAGTGTTTTGTTCCAGTACTCATGAATCAGTGATCTGGAGAAGCAGGCGAACACAAAACAGGTGAAATGTGTTGAAAAGATTCATGAGAATGATTCAGTTCTGTAGTGTTTTGTTCCAGTATCTGGAGAAGCAGGTGAACACAAAGATTCATGAGAATGATTCAGTTCTGTAGTGTTTTGCTCCAGTACTCATGAATCAGTGATCTGGAGTTTGTCAGATGTACAGCTGTCTGTTCATCCTCTTCTGCTCTGCAGGATCTGCTCATGGATCATGTGTCGCTGGAGATCGGAGGAAGTTTAGTGATCCGGTGGTTCAGATCTATCTGGCTGAGATGATGATGATGGACAGACTCGGTTCTGTGCACAGATATCTGAACTAACACTGACCAGTTCACCTAAACATGGAAATCATGACAGAATTAATGATGTCGTGATGTCATCAGACAATGGATTTATTCAGAAAGTGCTCTAAAGGACATGTTTAGTAAAGTGTAAAATTAAAAACTATAGAACTTTTTTTAGAAGTGCAACTTAAAAAATATTTTGGTTTGTAAAATTCAATTTCGTTTACCTGTCTTTAATCTTTTTTTATCATTTATTTATTTTGATCTAATTATTAGTTGTTTTTTATCTATTTGTATGTTTTATTAATATATTATGTTCTTTTTTGTGTGATTTAATAGAATGAACTACCGTGTGTAAAAGCTCCATGAGGATTCTTTAAAAAAATGAATTGAGTTTCACAGAAAGAAAGAAAGCATACAGGTTTGGAATGACATGGGGTGAGTAAATATTCAGAAAATATTGCTTTATTTTTTGTAAACTTTATGATTAAAGAGTTACTAGTAATAGTAAAACATCTAAATAAGATTGTTCCCAAGTGGTACAGCTGCATGTGACAGTG
Source organism: Oxygymnocypris stewartii (assembly GCA_003573665.1). Lineage (NCBI taxonomy): Eukaryota > Metazoa > Chordata > Actinopteri > Cypriniformes > Cyprinidae > Oxygymnocypris > Oxygymnocypris stewartii. The sequence goes on from QVTF01023738.1 coordinate 28,700, forward strand.
GATGGATATGATGTATAAAGCACTGGGTTTGTACTGAGGTGGATTTACATGAACTGAGAGCACAAACACTGTTTCTGCTGAGCTCGTGTGCTCCTGGGCCAGAGTCAAGTCAAGCCACGAGGGAAGACGGTCATTAGGCCAAAGGTCAAAGGCCTTCAGTGTCTTTCTGCTCAGTCATCAATCTCAGAATTCAGCTGATCCTACACAAGGACTCGAGGATTGGCTGGGTATCGTGGTCCAGTTCACCACTGGAGGTACATGATGGCCATTAAAAAAGACTCTTTCCACAGTCTCTAGTGAAGAGCGTGGCACCACCATCAGCCAATCAGTGACTGACATTGAGAATGAATGGTGAATGCAGACAGAGAACATCTCCAGGTATTGATGCTCTGTAATATCCCCATTCCCATCTTGTGTGACGTTGTGTGTGTTTGTTGCTTAACTGGATACATTAACTTTATTTTTATTTATTTTGTGGTATTATTTGATTTTTCCTTTTGCTGTGTTTTTGATGCTTTATTTTCAAATGTAATATATGTTTTTTCAATAACTGGATGAATCATTTATTATGTTTTGTTTTAGCTTGTCCTGTGGTTTTGGTGTTTTGACAACTTTTCCAATTTTACGTGTTTTGAAATCATTTTTGTTTTTAGTTTTGTTTCTTCGATGCTTTGTTTTCAATTATGTGTGTATTGATGTTGACTAGTTGTATTACATGACTCTCACATGACTTTTCAGTTTCTATTTTTCTTTATATGTTATATTCAATGTTTATCTATTCCCTAACTGGACTAATCAACTTAATTTTAAATCTAGTACTTTATGTTTTACATTATGTTATTTTGCTGCTTTGTTTTAACTTTATTCTTTTCTATTATGTTCCTTACCTTAATGAACCAGCTTGTGTTGTTTATTTGTGCTATTTTTGGTGCTATGTTTTTAACTTTACTGTTATATTTTTTCCCTTAACTTGGATGAACCAACTTGTAAATGTATTTTATGTTATTTATCATGTCTTAACTTTGTCTTCAGTTGTATATGTAATCACGTTGATTAGTTGTGGATCGCGAGATATATGTTTCTCTTGCTCTATATAGGTAAATGATGGCTAATTAAAAAGCAATGAATTCTGATGCACCATTTTTTATTATTTTATATATTATTTTTTTTGCAAGAACACTTATCACAATGTTTGATCATACAGTAGATGTTTTGCTAGTTTTCCACAGCTTTGGATCCTCGCCAGTGAAGAGCTTGGCGCTGCGATGAATGTGAACGCTGCCAGATTCCTCAGGTGTGACGTACACCGTCCTCTCTTGCACATGAACGCATGTGATACATCAGCATTACAGCCGCTAAAACGAGCCTCTTTTTCTTTCTTTACAACTTTCATTATCTTAAAACCTTCCCGAGCTCCCAGTCACACTACAAACACTCCCATAAAGCACTGCTCTCACTCTTCAACAAATAATGGAGCGAGCGCATCCGAATCCAGCCACCCTTCGCCCAAACCGTAATTTTGTTTAGCCATTTCAAGGCCACCAGTGACACTAATAGCCATGCTTGTTTCCCCATGACTACTTTTAGGCGGTCAACACACTCCATCAGCTCTCTCTCAAGTCTCCATTTGGACTTTCATCTTCAAAACCCATTTTTTCCCTCCAATATCCACCTTATTTAGCCCCGGCGAGTGTGTTTTGTACCAACCAGGGTTGGAGACTCCATGTCTCTGTCCATTAAATGCAGGCTAGCCTATGGCCTACTGACAGACATCAATGTAGGTTGAGAGTCTTTGGCTGCAGTTGAATATTTTTAGCTTTTGCCCCTCAGAAGGCTTCTTAATTATCCGGATCAAAGGTTGGGAGAAGGCGTTAAGTGTCGGGAAGCCTGGCTAGCTAGCGTTGCTCTTTGATCAATCAGATGCTAGAGCATTCCCTAAATTGTGACTGACACCGAGCTGCCTTTTGAGTTCATTTTTGTAGAAATAAACGCATTGTGCCTTTCGTTTACCTGGGTAAATGCTGGAGAACGGAGCTGTTTGAAGTAAGCAAAAGATGTATGTCATTTCTCTCGACTTCTTTCTGAAATAGCCTCCTCATAAAAGGCTTTCTCGCTCACCCGAGGCCGGAGGAAAGAGGGTCCTAATCTTACCTGAAAGAAAACGAATTTGAGCTGATTATGTGAAGTGGAGCAGGGTCAGCCGCAGTAGATGTGGTTTATGCCCGAGATGTTGAAGTGAGCTCACTGTGTGTGCATCTTACTCTTTGTTATTACACTGAAAGCCTGTAGCGAGCGCTGGATGTGGCGGTTTGGTGTGTTATTATCTGAAATGCGCTCTCTCTGTGTTTCCCATCAGCCCCTACAGGAACGCACGCTAGATGACATGTGGACGTGTTCATAGATGTTTAACTTCATCGAGTCGACTTAAAATGACTAAATCAAGCATCTTTGAGCACTTGCAAATCTATCATTCAAGAACTTGTCAAATGTTTCTAAATATTTCAATGTTTTTTCTATCAGTTTGTCTTTTTGCTTGTTGATGCTTTGTTTTCAATTTTCTATCTTCTGTGTTTTATTTGCTCTTCATTTAATTGTGTTGTGGTTTTGGTGCTTCATATTTGGCTCCCAAACTCTGGAATAGCCTTCCTGATAACGTTCGGGGTTCAGACACACTCTCTCTGTTTATATACACCTCTATTTAGCCAAGCATTCATATAATGATCTCACAATCTTGTACTGCAGGTATATCCGATCAAACACACATTATTATGCTTCAGCTTGGGTTGAACAGATCATTTTTAGTTGTGGATCACATGACTTCAATTTCTCTTGCTCTACATCCATAGAGACGACAGAAGGAGCATTTCACAAGCGGCATCCAGTGCAGCTGCTGTGTGTAGTAACCCGTAACTGCACAGTGTAAATGCATTTCTGCACTTCTTTTTGTCAGTCTGAAAACAGTCACACAATCCAGTTCTGAGGTCTGGCTCGTGGCCTGACGGCTTGCAGGACCCCAGAAGCATGCACATATGGGACGGATAAAGAGGGTGTTTCTTGTGGTGTGTGCTGATGTTGACACGTCTGATGTCTGCTGGTGTAAAGTTGCTCCTGAATGGCGGATCTTCGTGCTCTTCTCCTCCTGCTCTTCCTGTAGGCCTCGCAGGTATGCAGAGCTCAGCTCTCTTCTGACCTGATAATGCATGCTGCTCAGAGACGAGAGGACTGGATGTTTGAGGAATGAGAGCGCTGGAGCTGCGCTAGTATTACCTGAAATAGGAATACACGCTTAATCTTTAAAACAACACTTATTCAGCAAACGTCTTTAAAAACGACACCATAGACATAAGATTTTGCAACTTATTCTGGTCAAGAACTGCCCACTTAGACAGAAAAGAGCGATCTGATTGACCAATCACATCCAGTCATGTGGGGGCGGGTGAATATAAAATGAGTCATTAATAGACCAGCATGCCAGTTGATTTTACAGTAAGAATTTATTTCATTTTATTTAATTTAGCTAGAAAACTGCTAACATAATACAGTTTTATTATTATTATTATTATATTATAATTATATTTTATTATAATTAATTTGTGACTATTTCAGTTAAATATCATTTTTTATTGTATGTTATCAAATGTGTATTTGACTTTATTTAATTTTATTTTGTTTGTTTGTTTATTTTTTTCATATTTTTACCAGAAAACAGATTAAATAATGGGGGATTCAAAAATGATTTTAAAATCATAGTACATTACAGAAACGTTTAATATTTTGTATTATTAATTCAATCAATTTGTATCTCTTTAACTGTGACTTAAATATTCGATAATAAATCTTAAGAATTTATTATTATTATTATTTAATTTTTTTGTGCTTCTCAATTCTAGTGCTTTTAATGCTTTGTAAATTTTATTTGTAACATAATTGTTTCATTGTGAAACTATTTTTTCTGTGTCCATTATTTTAAGTTAGTTTATTTTTATAACCAGAAAACCGCATGGATAATACAGCATAGGGGATTCAGAAAATGTCATCATGGTACATTTATAGTACTTTTTTAATTAATTCCTTTAATTTGTGTTTAATTTCGCTACAACTTAAATATCCAAAAATAATTCTTAAGAATTATTATTATTATTTTTTTTTGCATGGTGTTTTTTTTTTACTTCCCAAAGACGAACCGTCATAGGCCTTGCTGCTTCTGTGAGAGGACACCTTCAGCACGGCCAGGTGTATTGTCCCTTCAGCTCCACGACAGACCCTGAGGAAACATTATGATAAGCTCTCAAGTTTCTATTAATATCATAAAAGGATCCGGCTCAGGTCCTGCGCTGCAAATGTCAGGGTGGGGCTTTTTCTTATTCATATATTCATCCATATGCTTCCCGCGGTGCTTCAGAGATTTACATGTTTTTGGAGAGACGCTCCTGTGGGCCCCTTAAGCTTTAGGGCCCCAACTGTAGGGAAGTCAAAGCAAGGAGTTCGAGAGGGACAATGAATACATTTACATTAAGAACGGACTGCATCTCACGGGACTTTGTGCTTGTTTACGACATGTAGATGGGTTATATTGTAAAAGAATGACCGAAGAAGGCCTCTTTTTCCTCAGCCTTGTTGTCTTTGTCTCTGCGGTCCATGTGATGGTGGGTCGGTTGTGCCGGCCCGATCACGCCTGAGTTGCTCCGAGCGCTCGTGGTCATTATCTGACCCCAGCCTCTCCTGCAGCTGCACCAATTAGTTTTGACCCCGAAGGAATTTCAGGAGACAGAGACAGACATGCTTCCATAGAGCTCCGCGAGCGGATGCTCATCACACACACTCACTCACTCACATGCTTGTGTGTGCAAGCCTAAAATAAGATGCATTTTTAACTGCACTTTTTGATACAAACTTGAGCTCCGTTTTAAAATCTAGTGAGCCGCTTTGCTGTCTTCTAAGGCAGCATCCTTATTCAAAGCTCTTACGTGGTCTGGATCACTTTAGTTATCATACATCACACACATAAATGTTAGACTTTAAAAAGTGTGTGATTGTGTGTGTGTGTGTGTGTGTGTGTGTGTGTGTGTGTGTGTGTGTGTGTGTGTGTGTGTGTGTGTGTGTGTGTGTGTGTGTGTGTGTGTGTGTGTGTGTGTGTGTTTATATATAACTTTTATTTTTAAATACATGAATGAACAGGTGTGCTTTAACTTAAATTCTACCAAAGTCTCTTTAAGACAAGTCATGTCACTCGGCGGCCATCTTTGAAACACCTCTCAGGCATCCAAGTGCAGCTCCTATCCCTTTGTATGGAGAAACATCAAATTCTCCAAATGTGTTCACTAAGCTTACGATTCAATTTCATATTTGAAATCACCAATGAAATCAGACAACAACTGTGTCATAAAAGTTGTTTCTTTTGCTGAAATAGCATTATAAAAAGCGTATTTTTCAGGTTAGATCAGCCAGTCCTGAGCGTGCGTCACAGAGCGCTCAATAGCAACCGGGACTTCTGTGTCAGCAGTGATGCGCTGACTTTACCGATTAGTGATTGGCTCTTTCATTCAGAAGGCGGGGCTTCCTGCGATTGAGCGCCATATTAAGCGTTGACCTTTTTCCCTATTCAAAACTATACATGTCTTGGGTATTCTAAAGTCTTTGATTCTAGTCATGTTGCACATGGTAAACGTATCAGAACCGCAGCAGTCATGTGCTGAAGTCCCTGTATGGTAAATGATTTAGGGGCCCTTGGCTGACTCACAGTCTGCGTAATGAAGTCGAGTTGAGAGCCAGCAGGCCCGTCCCGAGTGCTGTAATACTAATACTGTAATCTGCATCCATTAGGGAGCAGCAGGGCTGGCCAGTTTCCTTCACGAGCAGGTGGATGGCCGCGGTTAAACAGCCACATCATGGCGGTAATGAGGAAGCTAAAAGACACTTTACCTGCAGCGTCCAGGTGGCAGCAAACCTGTTTACCGCGGGAACACAAGCTGCAATCAGCAACTGGAAAAAGAAATCGACTAGGTATGTGTTTTATTTAGCTGATAGTTAAACGTATAAAGCATTCAAATAATATAACATACATTTTAAAAGTCAAAAGAATGACTTTAAAATTATAAAACCTTAATTTTATATATGTATGTATACACACGTGCGCGCACACACATAATAATAATTATATTATAATATACTATTAAAAATAATAATGATTAATAAATGTATAGTGCTCTTATGGCATTTTTTTCCAACTGTATTCTGGCTAAAAAATATAAAATATAACTCAGCCAATTGATGTTTAATGTCAGTTTTGATGCATAAAATGACATATGTTTAGTCCAATTGATGTTTAATCTCAGTTCTAATGCTTACAAATAACATAAATGTATACAACATATATGTAGAGGTTAGAATGACAGCTAGATAGACTCAAACTCGCACACAGTAATGTGATGCGGATATCTGTGTTTAGAGGTCATGCGCTCGAATGATGCCTGACAGTGACGCATGGGAAATGATGCGATGCCGTGTCCCATCATGCTCTCTGTCTGTAGCGGCCAATTCAGTTCACCGTCTCCCTTCAGATCTAAACGCCTCTGAAGTTTCGTTCTCAATCCTGAGAGTGTTGCATTAGGGTTTGTTCTGTTAGTGTGAATACAGCACTATAATAGTTGTACCCCCCCCCCCCTCCCCCCCAACAACAATCAGTAGACATGCAACTCCTGACATGGGAGATGCACTGTGACATAAACTGCATATATTACCATATCATGACATATGCATTTTAAATAGATCAAATTAATATGTCCTTACTGTCACTCCTATTGCATATTTCTATACCTCCAGCTCAGGGTCTGTCAAAGAGCCTCATTTGAATTGTATGCATATATGGCTGTGAAGCATATCTTTCATCAAGAGATCAGATGTGATTGGATGTTTTTGGTAATTAAAGAGAGCATATATTCATATAGGGCATCATATAAGTGCATTAAGTGACGTGTGATGTGTAAACTCATCTCTGTGTGTTCGTGCCCGTAGGCCGTGTCCTGCTGTCCTGTATCCGATCGGCCTGTTCGGTCACGGATGAGTGAGCTGCCCTGCTCTTCTGCACTTTCTGCTTGCCGGTTGTTTTTGATGCCCTCGGGGCTCCATAGCAGTGAGGACATATAAATCAAGAGGACAGGAGAAAATCAAGTGCTTTTACCACGGTTTAGTAGTGTTTATGCATGATTTGGAGGTGTGATAAAAGACGTCAAAGTTCAATAAATAGTTTAACACTTTAATCAGAATACATATTTCTCTCCCAAGTAGCCTAGAGCCTCATTTAAGCGCTCATGATCTGTCTCCTGTGAGATACGATAGTCGAGTGTCTGCAAACTGGATGCTTCTATATGATTGTGTTCGTAGTAATATAATAACTTAATAATGCATGGAAAACTGTCATATAGATTTAGATTTTGTATTTGAAAACAGTTTTATCAGCATTTACAACATTTGTAATTACATTGTTTGTTGCAAATTCTACATTATCTGGATGTAAACCAGTAATAAATAAGATGTAATGTAATTTAAGCGTTTGTATATAAATGGAAAAAAGTGCACATGAAAAGTGCACAATGCATCAGGTCATGAGCAAGATGAACTATTATCAATGCATGAATTTCATATAATATATATATGAGATAAGACACTTACACTGTATGAGATGACCATGATGTTCAATTATGTTAATAATTATAATAATAATTTATACTAAAAATATTTTTGTACAACACAAAATGCCCACTTGTGATTAAAAAAAGAAAAACGAATTTAACATCATAGTCATCTCACACATAGTAATTATCTTATCTTATATATATATATATATGATAACTAGACTGTGTGATGTTAAAGGGACTCCTTGCGTTTTATCACAGATTAATGTGTTTACATTGTTCTAAAAAAATGTATAGTTTTATTATAAATGAAAGGAATTAAGATGAGTTTCATGGAAAATCATGACTGAAAATGTTTTACCACCTTCTTCTGAATTGCTGAAATACAACATCTTCTGTCAATGTGCGAGAATTGTGATTCAGTATCATTAATGTAATCTGTAAAACTATTTGCACTGTAAATCAGTGTGATATATGTATATATATATATAGCCTATCTATGATTAGAAATACAAGTTTGCAATATCAAACAATATCAGTTGTGTTTTTGAAACCGGAAGTGTCGCACATTCAAGTTAAAACGGATATTTCTGCTTTTACATTAAAAACAAGGTGGATAGAAAGAGACACAAAATGGCACAGTAACACATCAGTAAATGTGTACCTTTACCCCATCACCCCAAACGACCCCCAGCTCACGGATCGCTCTCTCCGTACCCCTATTAATTGGCTGTCAAAAATGTGCCGAATTAACGGATTAACGACCACAGTTTGTGAATCTTGAAGTTCTGGATGGAGATGAAGTAGACCCCCGCCCATGCCAGCCCACAACACTCCCCCATCCTTTGCTTCCTCGTGCGGTATTGCCACAAATCTGTATCCAGGACATTTGAGGGGATTGTGTTTCATTAGTTTGATTTGAGCGGACAGCACTAAGCTGCTGTGGGGCTCTGCGCTGACAGCTAATTACAGGAATCTGCCTCGTCTACTGATAGAGAACAATAGGCTGAGATGAGCCTCCTTCGCCAGGGGGAATGACTGCATGGATCTTTATACATTTAATCTACATCTGAATATGTGCAAAATAGTCAAATGCACCGAGTGCATACGGGAACGGACCTGTTTGTGGAGCAAAAACGGGTGGTTAAGTGAACTCACTTTTTTCCCAAAGATAACACGTCAATTATGCAGCTCTCTTCATGTTTAACAATGACAGACTAACAGTACACTTCCACCGCCAACAATATCTCAGGTCATTTTAATGCTAATTCTATGAGCAGTGCGCTATAGATGCTTATTCCCGCCACAGATTTTTTTTTTTTTTTTAAACCAACTCAGATTATAGCTAAAGTCAGAATTGACAGATATAAACTTGCAATTCTGTGTATAAAATAAGATTTGTGAAATATAAACCCACAGTTGTGTGTCATAATTGTGCTTCATGTTTCAGCCATAAGTTACATTTGCAAGATATACATTTATATTTGTGAGATATAGCTACATTTTTATTTCTGAGAGATGTTAACTCGCAGTTGCGAGATATTGGCCTAAACTCACAATTCTGAGAAGAAAAGTTATACATGTGTTTTGTGTTTCCGCCATACAATTAAAAAGGTAATTAAACTTTTTATCTCATAATTCTTTATCTCATATTTTTTTCACAATTCCAAGTTCATATCTTACAATTCTGATTTTTTTTTTTCTAAATATAAAGATACCTTTACAAAATATAAACTCAGAATCGTGAAAAATGGCTAAACTCAAATTTCTGAGAAGAAAAATACAGTAGCTATGAATTGACTCACATTTGCGAGAAAAAAATTACAAATGTGTTTTGTGCTTTCACCATACAATAAAAAAGGTAATTGCATCTTTTTATCTCATAATAGTTTCTCTTTTTTGTTGCAATTCCAAGTTTATATCTTACAATTCTGAGAAGTAGCTATGAATTGTGAGATACTCAGAATTGTGTGGAAAAAGGTTTTTTATCTCATAATTCATTATCTCATTATCTCATAATTCAGAATTGTTTTCTAAATATAAATATAAAATCAGAATCGCGAGATATTAACTCGTTCTTACGAGATATAAACTTGCAAAAGTCAGAATAGTGTTTTATGTTCCCATCAAATAATTATAATAAAGGTAATTTATTAAAAAGCTACTTTTTAATCTCACAATTTTTCTCAAATGCGAGTTAGCCTACCACCAGACATAAACTTGGAATTCTGAAAGTCAGGATATATATAGATTATATCTCGCAATTTTGAGTTTATATCTGACAAATCTGACTTTTTTCTCACAATTCTGACTTTTTTTATGTATAAAATAAAATAAAATATAAATAAATAAATACAAATTAAATTGTAAGATTGCAATAACCTATTTTTTTCCTGTGACAGAAATAATCTTCCATAGTCCACTAACTAAGCAGAAGGTAAAACATGTAGTAATGCTTGATCTGATGCCAGTGCATACTCGTTTAAAGAAGCGGGCCGCAAACGTCCGGCGAGGGTTAGCGAAGGGTGCAGTCCTGTCAAGCACACAAATCTCGTGCTTATAACCTGAAGATATTCCCCTTCAGCATCCTGGGCTGTCCCTGTCCTCGTCTTCAGAGAATCAACATTAAAACATGCCGCTCCATTCATGTGGACGCTTTCCCCCTTAAAAGAAAATTAAATAGATTAGCACAAACGTCAGTAAATCAAACGACACATTACGCTCGCTACATTTGAAGCGGCCAGCGCGTGCATGTCAAAACAATCCAATTAGCTGCGTTTCCGTCCCTGACATATTCTTTTGTTATGTTTTCCCTTTTCCGTTCCTCTTCTTCTTTTTTAAAGCTCACAATGTTTCAAACTAAACTTGCTCTGTGAAATATTTGCTTGCCGATTGCACCACAGCGCTGTGCCGTCACGCAGCATGCAACAATGTTAATTCTACAAGCTGTCCCAAACTCCAACGTTTTTGACACACTTTTGCCAAGTTTTGTGTCTCCGGCATCCAGGTAGCACATGTCTGAGCTGCCATCTGAATGTCCTGACACGCTGTCAGTGAACAGTGGAAAAAAACCTCCCTGAGATGGAGACATTTCAACATTTCTTTGCATGCGGCCAAAAGCTCAGGTCAGTCCTCCTCCTCCTCATCGTCTCCTGCCTTTTTTATGGTTTCATCATCAACTTCTCGTGATTGAGAAGCCACTCTGCCCCCTCTCGCGCCGCGGCCGTCGTTAATGTCACTCTGTGTCTGGGTGACTAAGCCGTGCAAACCGTGGTGACCCGTTTGGTCTGAGCAAAGGGTCTGCTAGTCTGTCGGCCACGGGGTCAGCTGTGCCACGGCAATGCGTTTGAGTGACAGCTCGTGTGGGGGGATTGTTAGTGAGATTTTCCTGCATGGAGATGCCCTGTCATGGGCGGCATAGTGCTGCCAGTGTCAGTCGACCCTGCGGCGCCTTCGTTGGGACACTGGCTGACAGGTGAGCTTGTACAGTGGCTCCTTGGCCTCCTAATTGCAGCCCCTGATCCTCCATCCTATGGAGCAATAGGGTGGCGGAGGCCGACTCGTGCCCAGCTGCCCTTCCTTGTGCCAGGGATCGGTAAGGTGACCGTTGCACCTCCCCGGAGCCAAGTCTGGACGTGCAATGATAATATGACATGAGGACCAGACACAAACATGGCAGGTGAATTTGATGGGCAAACAAGGGCTTGGACACGCATGAGAACATGCATGCATGGAAATGTTGTGCACTTTGGCGGCTTTCTGTTGGCATGCATGCATGTATTTGACACATTTGCCTCATGAGTATGAGGCTGAATGTATATCTGTACACAATGCATGAGTTTAGTACACTCGACTTATACATGAACATGCATGAAAATGTGTACTTTGGCATCTTTCTGTTGGCATGCATGCATGTATTTATTTGACATATTTTGCTTATGCATATGAAGCTGAATGAAATATAAAAGCAGCAAACTGTTTAATGTATATCTGTACACAATGCATGAGTTTAGTACACTATACAAAGTGCATTTAATCTGCATGCATTGGAAACGTACCTGTGCAAAAACATGCTTAGAAATATGACGTACTTTGACACATTTGCTTTATGAGGCTGAATGGAATATAAAAGCAGCAAACTGTTTCATGTATATCTGTACACAATACATGTGTTCAGTACACTAGACTTATACAAAGTAAATTTAATTTGCATGCATGTGTAAAATCATGCACGTGTATGCATGGAAACGTTCACTTTAGCAGATTTCTTATCTGCATGCATGCATAACTTGCTTTATGAGGCTGAACAGAATAATAAATAATGGGGCAGTCGTGGCCGAATGGATAGAGAACGCAGTTAAATGCAGAGCACAAATATCAAGTATGGGCCACATGTCACTTCACTTCACTTTAAAACATCTATTTAATGTATGTGCACAATGCACAGGTTTACTACACGAGACTTAAAGTGAATTCATTCATTCTCAAAGAAACAATGATATTGTGTCTGTTTCAGATGTAGAACATGAGACCAGGTAGATTTACGTTTTACTGTTCAAGAGGCATATTTGTCAAAAGAGACTATTAATGAATTCCCCAGTGGGTTTTTGCATGTAAATGAATGTCATATGAATATGTATGTTTCTACAGAAGCAAAGAAATTATACATTTTTTATCTGAAGCAGAAGACAACAGAGTGAAAGGAACTTTATTTGTCTTTTGTGCAAGTAATAGTTTAGTGCTTTAAATTGCTTTTAATGCAAAAAATGACAGTAAGCATGTGACGAGCTTTGAATCTATCAAGATATTTATGGCATTTATGAAACATTTGTCTTTATATTACAAATATACATCATCGAACACAGAATATTCCTGCTGTAAGAGGTTTGCATGTGGCATTTTACACAAGAAGCAGATCAGAAAAATGAAAATCAAAGGAACATTGCATTGTAGTTTGTATGAATATTGACTATGATCAGTGGCACACTGACATACTAGTATTATTTATACAGGATTAAACTATGCAGAATTCAATACAAAACAACGCAATCTTTTATTTCTAGTGCGTCGAATGAACCAGAAGTGATATTAGACATATTTTAGCATATTTATTATTCTGATAACCATCAAAATCAATTTACATAAATTAAATATGCAACATAACTTTATTTATTTCCAAGATGATAACTTGACATCACTCATCCAACGTGATATGGTCAGGTGACAACAGTTTTAAAGATAGTGGTCTACTGCATCTATAAGGTTCCCTGAATGGTTATTCTATAAAATCACTTCAAAAGACCCTTTTGGAAACTTTATTTATTTTGCGTGCATATAATAGATTTGCCTATACATGCCCAAGTCTATTTCTGCGTATAGAAACAGAATAGAGAAGATCGGGTTAAGTATTCCATTGCGCACATAACCAGAGAATGCATTGCCTAATTTACTTAATAACTACAAATACTTCTGAATGATGTCAAGCCAATTTAGAGGCAAATATCCTGGTGTGCGTGCATGTGTGTTACACAGGGTGCTATTTCCTGGCACTTCTCGGTGGCAGCTGTGCGGGGCTGGAGCTGGATCCTGGGGGCAGAAGCCTGCAGTGATCTCCGCTCTGTTTCTACAGCAGTCTCCGAGCTCTGCAGAGACTCCTGGGAGATCACGAAGCCACACGCGCACAGCTCTCATGATGCACAACCACCCAGATCCAAGTTCACCGCGCATGTAGGCCCATATTCAGCACACGTTGCTCTGCGACGCGCGCACACGCTGCGCTCGAGTGTTTTAATTAGGCAGCCTGGAAACACACTGCGCTCCCCGCGCGCTCAGATTTACTCATCTCGCGAACAGCCACACGGTCGCTCTCCGAGGGAAATGGCTCGTGCGCCGCCTCGGAAATGTGAGGGCGCGCCGCTGTGGCTGTCCTGGGCTGGAGAAACGGACGGGACAGAAGCCGTGCAGCTCGAGGAAGAAGCGAAATGCGCTTTTATCCAGGGCCGTGTTTTGAACATCTCAAACTTCACACGCATTCAGACCAGCGATGGTGACACCACACTGCCATCCAACGGCCACAAGCGGTAGCACAGGCTAACAAGTATTAAATGTGATTTGGTGAGTATACTTTTAAAATTAGAGTCCCAGTCAAAGTATATTTGCCACCTGATTCACTCTATAGCCTATGGACCATTTGCACAGACATGTGATGACGCATTTCCACATGAGCATTAGTTATATACATCTTATTTTTTTAAACATGTACTTTGTGTTTTATTACCTTGGTATTAAATTACAGAAAAACGTGAGTGTTTCAAGTACAACGGCTGAGTAACGTACTGCACATTTGATATCTGTCTCTCTTGTAACGCCACATTGTCTCCTCCGTTGGAAAGTCATAGACACGTCATATATTTTTGTAGATTCCATTCAAAGCTGAAGTAGCCAGAGCTATTTTCTTGAAATGTGCGAGACTTCCGCTTCATTTGCCGCTACCGGTAAATAGCTACGAATAACAATGTGCATTAAAGTGTTAGCCAGTATCGTGAAAATGCATATAGAACGATCTTTTTTTATTTTATTATTATCATTATTATTTTTATTTGTTTTACATGCTATTTATTAGCAGAAACTGACTTTGTTGTGCATACTATACACACGTGTTTGACTTGCAGATAATACGCCGTTTTTGTGTGCATATTGTATGCACTTTGTTGGTGTGCATTTTGGCGTACATATTTTGCATTAAAAAAAAGCATTGTAACCCATACTCAGAATTCGTGCACTGCATTTACCCATCCAAAGTGCACACACACAGCAGTGAACACACACACCGTGAACACACACCCGGAGCAGTTTGGAGCCCGGGGAGCAGTCGGGGGTTCGGTGCCTTGCTCAAGGGCACCTCAGTTGCAGGCACGTGCAGAGGGAAGGGGGGGGGGGGGCGGAGGGTGCTTGAGCACCTGCCCCTTTGCACCATGATGCCCAAAGTGCCCTTTTCTCAAGGCAATTTTTTTTATTTTTTTTTATTAAACACCCTTCTGTGAAGGCCTGCCCAATGTAACTATTAGTAAAATTAATGATTAATAATTTAGCCGTAAATAAAATCACCCACATGATAACCTTTCACCTGACGACCTCATCCAAACGATCCCTCGCGCTCAGGCACCTCTTCAATATCGTCCGCGCCACGGTTGCAGCTTAAGTAAGTGGGGTTCTCAGCGGAGTGGTATGCTTGTTTACTTATCATTATTATTATTTTACAAGAACAACGTGAAGAGAACATGCATTGCACAGCTTTTGTTTAAATTGCCGTGTTTAGCCTGCAGCAAACGCCACTTCTAACGTTATACACAGCAGCAGCACCATAAACAAAGGTGCATGTGTTCACTTCGTTCGTGCTATTTGAGGGAGAAAAGTTTAATGGGGGTGGAAGGGTCTGGTATTTTTAATGTCATTTGACTAAAATCTATTCATACTTTTACTTTTATTGTTACAGTATTTATTAAAAAATGTAGAGTGCCTTAAAGTAATTACCTCAACACTGGTAAAACAAGGCTATACTGATTTTCTCATTCTCCGAATTTTACTTATCAATCCTGTTTTTAAATATCATTATCATTCAAAAATGAATAAATTCAGAACAGGATTAGAATACAATTATATTTTAAATATGACAAAAAATTCTACAAAAGCAACAAGTAGTGTTTACAATAGCAAAAACACCTTAGCCTGTAAAGTCAATAACATCTCTCTGAAAAAAAAAAAAAAGTCACTATAAAACGATTAATATACCTGACCTGACATCACAGTGCAGAGTGAAGAAGATATGGCCCTTATAGATTTCAGAAAAATGTGTGAAATGTCCCTGTGTGTGTGTGTGTGTGTGTGTGTGTGTGTGTGTGTTCTGCAGTGCAAAGATGCCTCGCAAAGAGAGAAGAATAAAACAAAAAAAGAAGGAGCTGCTTGAGGCAGGTGCAAAGAAAATATTATTTAACTTTTAAACTTAAAACTTTTCTGTTTTGTTTCTTTTTCAAAACTGCATCATGGCATTTGCTACTGTATCAATACAGAAGCATCCGCATCAATACGCGTATCAGCAAGGAATGCGTCACTATACATTGCTGTTATGATATTTTGTGCACAGCCATATTTAAAGCCTTGTTTCATGTGCCCATTTTATATTTTGAGCACCTGCCCCTCCAAAGGTCTCTGCACGGCCCTGCTCAGTCGTGTATGGTGGAGAGAGTGCTGTACATTCACTCCCCCAACCTACAATTCCTGCCGGCCCGAGACCTACAATAACCATTAGGCCACGACTTCCCCTTGTAAAGAACCTAACTAAATATAAAAAGCACCACCTAAATATAAAGCACCTACCCCACACCCCCTGAATCTTTACCTAACAATTGCATATGCACACCAAAGTCAATTTTTGTGTACAAATAGTTTGAAATTAAAATCGTTAATACACACTATACTCATAGTCACGCAATGCTGATGTTGTTTACATCAATAATTTGAGAATAAAGTATAACAATATTAATAATTTGCACAGTTTAATGTGATGTGAGCTAACCGATTGTTAGATTAAATCACTATTGGTAGCGCGGTTTATTGTAATGTTTTTTTTTCCTCAGTTGGGCAGAACAAACGTGGCAGAATTGTTACTAACTTGTTCGGATGGCAATATACGGTGAAAATTCTTATTTGGGTCATATATTCCAACACATCTGTGATTGTGAAGTACAGTAAACATCCACACCGTTGCGGTGACTGAAAGCCACACATTCACCTCAAAACATTAGATTCATCCGCGCTGGAGCCGTGCCGGATCACAACCCCACGCGTGGAAGATAATTCCGCACAGAGCTGCAATTCCAGGTTTTCAAACAGAGATGGCGACAAAGAGTCAAAACTTACGGACTACAGCTTTAAAAGAGCTAGTCTCAGCCTCAGACGTCACACCCACAGACCGTTGGCTAAACAAATGATGCATATGGCACACTTATCTGGAAACACTTCAGGAGTGTCAAAGTCGTCGTTGGATTGGTTGAATTATACAGGTGTGTGTCGCGTTCTTTAACGTTCCGCCTGGAAACAAAAATGCCGTGGCGCCAAACCCCTTCACGAAATAAGAAAGCCGTCGTGTTTTCAACTGTGACGGTGAGCGTTTATCAGGGTCAACTAAACGCTGGATTTTCAAAAGTATGTGAAATATTTACAGTGCGCGGCATAGAATCTTTACAATATGTCCGAGAGATTTACACACCAGTCTGTTATTGTGGCGACAGTTCCACGACCCTAAACATGACGCGGCACAAAACGAAACGTGATTGGTTGCTTGACCTGTCAGTCATATGACCTCTTGGGTGGGCCTTGGCAAGTTCCCAGACCTTCAGCCGTCAGTCTATAAAGGAGCTTGCTGTTTTTTTGTATGTTTTGTTTTGTTTTTTTGTATATAAGGCGAATTGTATGATTTACAGTAAAACAGTGCACAGTGTGTTTAAAAACAATCATTCGTTGTGTTTATTAAATCTTACATTTTCTGAAGAATGCAAGTGGTCTTTGCTCAACTCTATTTACTCTGAATAAATCTCTGGGTGTTCGGTATGTCCCTTATGAAAATTAACCATGGTTTTATTACAGTAAAAGTGTAGTAACCATGTTTTTTTGTCATAATGATTGGCTGTAAATACAATGTTAGTGTAGCAAAAACCGTGGTTAATATGTGGTTAACATGTCTTAACTATAGTAACCATAGGAGTGTGGTGTTAAGGGTGGCTGCAGTGCATTGCTATGCGGTTTCTAGGGTGTTTTGAGTGGTTGCTAAATAACTATAATGATAACTATATTATTTTTCACACCGACACAAGATAATATTCTGCTCTGTAACATGTACTGACATTTTGTACAGCTTTAAAGTATTTTAAAATCAGGTGGATTCTAATTGGCTGGAATAAGTTCTGAAAGTGATTTCATCAATATCATTCTTCTATGTCGTTATCATTATCACAGAATTAGAATGATAATTAAACCTTTATATTAATCGCCCTTGGTGAGAACGGGCTTCAAGACATTCTTGAGTTTTCTTAAGGATTTTTTCATCCACTTATTGATAAGAAAACTTTTCTCAACAATTTGACGTATAAATATCTGAGCACAAATGATGCAGTATACTGTATGTTATGCACTGCAGTCAGCGATGCTTCCCTTGCAAGCAGCACTAATTAAATTTAAAACAACCTAAATATGGACATAATTGACCTCAAGTCAGAGTAAATGAACTGTTTTGCTTTAAACACCATCTGCGAAGTGTCTAAACAGTGTCGTAACCGCTGGTCCTCTCCGAGTGTGGGAGGTGTGACTGTCAGAGTAATGGAGGATCACGAGATTGACAGATCGCTCCCGTGGTGGGCGTTTATGGCTGTGTGTATGATGCACAGATGAGAGAGGAAGACAAGAGCAGGAGGCAGGGAAGAAGCCATAGTGATTTTCGATAGGTCTCTCGTCCTGATCTTCGCATGGCCTGTAGCCTCTCTGGCCCCAAAACTAATCAATCAGCCCAAACCTACCGCCTGCAGTACACTAATATTGAATAGTGTGTGCTTGTTTATGTGTGTTGAGTAGTTAATGAAACACATTGATATGTCTCTGTGCATGTCTCAGTGTGTGTGTGTGTGTGTGTGGTGTGTGCGTGCGTGCGTGTGTGTGTGTGTGTGTTCAAGCACGTGTGCTCATAAATCTTTTGCAAACAGCTGCCAAAAGTATGTCTTAGTTTTAAATGTCAATTTTAAGAGAACTGTTCTGTCTTAGCTCTCAGATTTCTTTTGCACCATTTACATATTCAGATTTACAATAGTGTTAGTATCGTTAAACTAAAACGAATAAAAAATATGTAAATCTTAATTAAAATATTTAGAAATTATATTATATTGACCACATTACTGCTGTATTCTGATTAAAAGTGGTCACTTAGACAGTTAGTGACTACAAACTAGTTTTTCCTTTTATTTATTTATTATTTAATTTAGTATGTCTCACATATATTATATTATTTTATTTATAATCCAGGTTTTTTTTGGGGGGGAAAATAAATGTTTCTCGGTTTGTGAAAGTTCAGAACGGCACATAAAGTAGATGATGATGATGATGATTTATTAACTGATAAAATAGATGAAAAGAACAATATGATCACTTCACTTGAAACATTCTTAATGCATTAATTATGCTTGTAATGCATCTTATAATGCATTACATGATCTCATGAATAATTATAACTACAGTTTATGCATTATAATACTTTATTTTAGAAACTTTAGAAAGTATAATGTATCAAAACATGCAATGAGAATGTATCTGCAAATATTAAAATGCATTTTAATTTGTGTCATAATCATTTATGAAAAGATGATGCACACAATGTTACCTAATATACATAAAGGCTCTGTGCTGTCTGTCTCATGCTGTGCAATCTAACTTTCAGTATAAATATTTCAGTTACATTTCTAATTGTTGTTTAGTTTAAAGGGATAGTTCACCCAAAAATGAAAAATGTCATTAATTACTCACCCTCATGTTCATCTTCGAAACATAAATTAAGATGTTTTTGATGCATTCCGAGAGCTCTCAGACCTTTCATAGACAGCAAGGATCCTCACACGGTCAAGGCTCAGAAACGAAGCAAGGAGAGCGTTAAAATAATCCATGTGACATCAGTGGTTCAACCGTAATGTTTTAAAGATATGAGAATACATTGTGCGCAAAGAAAACAAAAATAATGACTTTATTCAACAAAACGTCTCCTCCGTGTCCACCTATAGTGCCATTTTGGAGAGTATCCAAAATGTTATTTTAGTTTTCTTTGTGCACAGAAAGTATTCTCGTAGCTTCATAAAGTTACGGTATCACAGTCATAATTATGAGTTGGAAACTAGATTTTATTTAAGTGCTTCGGGGCGTCACTGAACACATATGACAAATACAGTGGATGCAGCAACTGCATTGATGCTAAATTTGTTGAAAACAATATTTATTTATAACAAAATTACACTATAAAAAATTCATCATCTTCAACTTAAGTTCAGTTGCATGCTATTATCAAATCAACTTGGCTGTACAAGTCATTTCAACTTAAACTATATAAAACTGACAAACAGAAATCGAGACAAATGTTTTATAACTTAAAAAATGAAGTTAAAGTTGGTTTAATTAATTAAAGTGATTGAAAAACGTATGTTGATGACATGAAGTTGCATGTACAAAATATGATAGTACTGTGCAGTTATGCTAGAAAATAAAACGATTCAATTTGCAGCAGCTTTATAAATTGAATAAAAACATAAAAAAGCAAAAGCATGTGATGCACTTTTTATTGGTCATTAAGTAGAGTTTAAAATCTTTCAGATATTTTGTGTAGAAAAGGTACATCGCACCTTGCTCTGTCCAGTGACTTGAATGAAGGCTAGCGGATGATGTAAACTCGTACTTACAAACTTCCCAGCAGAACTCAAATTTAAAAATATTAAAGTAGACATATTTAATATATAATAACAAAGTCAATATATGTTTAAAAAAACAACTAATAAAACTGACAAAAACACACAACAAAATTACTAAAACTTAAAATACAATTTAAATGAAAATGGAAAATATAAAAATAAAGACCAACTCAAAATATTGATAAATTCTACACTAAAAAGAAAGGTGGAGAAAAGGGTTTTACGCAAGAAATTTCTTGTGAATTTCACAAATAATTGCAAAGAAACAGCAAGTATCACACTGAATTAAACATGAAATTTTAAAGCAAAAATAGTTCATATTTTCTTGTAAAACATACTTCAATAACCTGGTTTATTTACAACTTATAATTCACACCATTCCTCCTCATAAGTTCCTTTAATCAAAATATTGTTTGATTAAAATACACGAGAATTAGTCAGATAAGTGGGTCATTCTCTGCTTACAGCAGAACAATCCTGTTTTACAGTGTATAGTAAATGATACTAAAATAACCCTGCCGTCTATTGGTTTTGTAAAGATGGCGTTTCTTGATGTGCCACAATATGCAAAAAAAATATTATTGAGAGCTGCAGAAGAGGGAAGAATTTAAGTCTTAAATCTGAGTCTGTTCATCTCAGATCTGTCAGTGACTTCATAAGATCTGAAATACAATCCACAAGAGATATGGACTAATGTTATGATGCTTTAATGCTCTCTCTGAGCTTAACACTATCTGTCCCCATTGACTTTCA
>QVTF01023741.1:0-22500 GCA_003573665.1 Oxygymnocypris stewartii
TAATTTTGACTCGTACAATGTCTATTGCTACAAATATACCTGTGCTGCTTATTGTGCTCCAGTGTCACATAATATAAATAATTTAATAAAAATATTTTTGAAGTGTATGAATACTGACATTATAACATTATACATGTTTTATTTCCTAAAAATCTTTTTTTTTATTTCAGAAAATCTCATGATGAAATAAAATTCTCCAATCAACGTTGGCCACAATTATTGGCACCCCTAGAATTTCTTATGAGTAGAATCTCTCTGAAGTATATTTAGATTGTGTAGCACACTAGGGTGACTAGGGCGCATAGCCAGACAGCTGCCGTAGCTCATATTCACCAAGGGTGCCAATATTAGTACAGGGCGCTGTATTTTAATAGTCCACTTTAGACATATTCTACTGACTAGCAGTAACTGCATGTTAACTAGTAGTGATTAGAGTATTAGTAAAGAGTCTACTTAATGTCTGTAACACCAAGTTACTTCGTTAGTAAAGCGGACTATTTCCAACTTTCCATGATTGTAGACAAGAAGCGGTTCTGCCGATTCAATAAGTATTGTGATTATATAACTATTTACTGTGAGTTTTGTTTGCTTATTAATAAAAAATGTGTCTCTGGAGCACAAACGCAGTCATAAGCAGCACAGCTATATTTGTACAACAATACATTGTAATTTTTATTTTATGCCAAAAATCATTAGATATTAAGATCATGTTCCAAATTCTTGGGTACAAAAATTTTATTAAACTAAAAAATATCATAATCGGTGTTCCGGGTTTGGAACGACATGAGGGTGAGCAATCAATCTGGGTTGAACTAACTCTTTAAGTACATTATATCTGATTAAAGATGAGGGTACGATACCTGCCGCTGCCGCTGCTGCTGCTGCTGCTGACCGAGTCGGAGCTAGAAGACGAGCGGGACCGTGGGCCGGGAGACACGGGCACTCTCTTGGGCGAGTGCGCGGCTTTAGGGGTCTGTCCCGTGCTCCTCTGGGGCGATGGGTGCCGCGACTGCGAAGAGTGCGAGGACCGGCTCCGCCGATGGTGGTAGGTCCGGTCGACGCGGCGGCCCCTGTCGTCACGGTACGGGTCGCGCCGAGCCGAGCTGGGGAAGGGGTCGCGAATCCGAGTCTCGAAGTGCGACTCCGGCGTGTCGAAGCCACTACTAATAGCGCTGGCAGCCGTGCTGGAGCTAACCCCAGAGGCGAACATCGTACGGTCCCGGTAATACTCTGTGTTGTAGTGCCGCGGCCGGTCGAAGGTGCCACCACCGCCGCCGCGCTCCTGGTGTCCGTACGGACTGTGATCGTACGCTCTCTCCCGGCTGTCCGAGCCGCTGCTGCGAGAGAGACAGAAAGAGACATGACAGAAAGGGGAACACACACACACACACTTAGAACTGAACCGGATCCATAGCAAACGCTAACACAAGACGCCTCCTAACGGGCCAGGTTGGGGAGCCGCTGAGGCTCTAAACGCGCACTTCTAAACGAATCATGCAGTGACCCGCTGAAGGTTTAACTGAACTGGCTCTGAACACTGGAGGGGAAATCAGGAGAGCGGAAACACAGGTTAACAATAGCTAGCACAAGGGTTAGTAAAGAACAAGGGTTAAGAGACAGGGTGCATGTCTAGCTTAGAGAGAGAGAAAGCACAGAGAGGCGTAAGGCAGGGCAATACCAACCTTTTCAGAGCAGTAACTGACCCTAAATATTCCCAATACAATATTTTGTGTGAGCCAAAAACGGCGATGGAGTACAAAAACCGGACGATACAGTCCCACGACGCAAAAAACATCTTCGCGTGGAACCATCATCTCAGGAACAACAGTCCATATTCCAAAAAGAATGTCCTAAAAAAAGTAATAATCCGAGCTCTGTGGGACAAAAATTAAAAACGTAATTCCAGCACATTACGGACTTCTACCGTACGATCAGATAATCCAGCAAAGCCTCCTATACATCCAACATGAGATTAGATCCGAGGGAACCTGACGTCTTCTGGTCTTCGGAGGAGTATCCAAACGCGGGCGACACTAAGAATGACGTGCGGTGACGAGGAAGGATGGAGATGATGAACCCTGACACACTTACTCCTTGCTCCAGCGGCGCGCGACTCCTAAATCCACGGCAGTTGATACACATCCATGACAGACAGTTAGCACAATGACCAAATGGGAGATGGGGTAGTCGTGCAAGGCAAATGAAGAACGGGAGAGAAAGCACCGCTACGACTCGTAACTACGTTCCCGGCGGTTATTGCTCTTATTTGGTACTTCCAGAGAGCGCTGTTCAAGGCGGCCCGGAAGGCGGGGGTAATATATCCGAGATCTGCGCACGCCTAATATCCAAACTCACCCGTTACGTCTCGGCCAGCCATCGTAATATCCAAACCTCCCAGGATATTCTCCATGTGGGTAATATCCAACGGAGGGCTATGGCTCACACAGTAATCCCACACCAATCTAATCCACTCATTCTTACACGATAGACATGGATTAATAATTCCGTGTGCAGGAAGCCAGGCCTCAGAATCTGGTCTATTGTGTTTAACCCAACCTCAACCCCTGTATCTGACACCACAGGGAGCCTGTGTCCACTTACCCGTCTAGTCTGCGTTCATAGCGCCCCTCTCTGGTGTGGAGAGACACCGGGGGCCCGTACACCGGCCCCACGGCGCTCCTCGAGAACCCTGCAACCTCCCTTGAGTGACTGCTCGGGGGGGGGGGTGTCGTCCTCCAGACCCCGCACGGCACTGGGCACTGAACCCGGCTCATTGTAATCAGTGCGTAGGTCCCTGTCCCCCATTTTGTTGACGGCGTTGTGCGCCTTCTGGGCGCTTTTGATGTCGACGAAATCCACGAAGGCCGCCACACCGCCCTCGGAGCCGCGCTTGCGCAGAACCTTGACGCTCTCCACGCGGCCATACCTGTCAAGAAGAAACCAGGTGCTGTAAAGGTTATGTGATCGTCGGCCACATTATAGGTCAATATGTGATTAATTTATAGATCGTGAAATATAGACCACAGCAGAGTATTGTAACTAATTGTTTACAGGGTTACCGGGGTAACGGCAGCTGCTTTGTTTACAGGGTTACCGGCAGCTGCTTTGTTTTCTGTATAATTGTGTATGTGACAAATAAAGCTCATCTGAGCTTAATTTGTAATTTGTTTGTATTTGTACTTTGTATTTTAGTTTAGAAAATATAAGTTCTGCTTTAAAAGCATTATTTTAATTTTTTTATTGCAATTTTACAATGTAATGTGATTGTAACCCTTTTTAAAACATAATATACAGGTGCTGGTCATATAATTAGAATATCATCAAAAAGTTGATTTATTTCACTAATTCCATTCAAAAAGTGAAACTTGTATAATGTATACATTCATTCCACACAGACTGCTATATTTCAAGTGTTTGTTTCTTTTAATTTTGATGATAACTGGCAACTAATGAAAACCCCAAATTCAGTATCTCAGAAAATTAGAATATTACTTAAGATCAATACAAAGAAAGGATTTTTAGAAATCTTGGCCAACTGAAAAGTATGAACATGACAAGTATGAGCATGTACAGCACTCAATACTTAGTTGGGGCTCCTTTTGCCTGAATTACTGCAGCAATGCGGCGTGGCATGGAGTCGATCAGTCTGTGGCACTGCTCAGGTGTTATGAGAGCCCAGGTTGCTCTGATAGTGGCCTTCAGCTCTTCTGCATTGTTGGGTCTGGCATATCGCATCTTCCTCTTCACAATAGCCCATAGATTTTCTATGGGGTTTAGGTCAGGCGAGTTTGCTGGCCAATTAAGAACAGGGATACCATGATCCTTAAACCAGGTACTGGTAGCTTTGGCACTGTGTGCAGGTGCCAAGTCCTGATGGAAAATGAAATCTGCATCTCCATAAAGTTGGTCAGCAGCAGGAAGCATGAAGTGCTCTAAAACTTCCTGGTATACGGCTGTGTTGACCTTGGACCTCAGAAAACACAGTGGACCAACACCAGCAGATGACATGGCACCCCAAACCATCACTGACTGTGGAAACTTTACACTGGACCTCAAGCAACGTGGATTCTGTGCCTCTCCTCTCTTCCTCCAGACTCTGGGACCCTGATTTCCAAAGGAAATGCAAAATTTACTTTCATCAGAGAACATAACTTTGGACCACTCAGCAGCAGTCCGGTCCTTTTGTCTTTAGCCCAGGCGAGACGCTTCTGACGCTGTCTGTTGTTCAAGAGTGGCTTGACACAAGGAATGCGACAGCTGAAACCCATGTCTTGCATACGTCTGTGCGTAGTGGTTCTTGAAGCACTGACTCCAGCTGCAGTCCACTCTTTGTGAATCTCTCCCACATTTTTGAATGGGTTTTGTTTCACAATCCTCTCCAGGGTACGGTTATCCCTATTGCTTGTACACTTTTTTCTACCACATCGTTTCCTTCCCTTCGCCTCTCTATTAATGTGCTTGGACACAGAGCTCTGTGAACAGCCAGCCTCTTTTGCAATGACCTTTTGTGTCTTGCCCTCCTTGTGCAAGGTGTCAATGGTCGTCTTTTGGACAACTGTCAAGTCAGCAGTCTTCCCCATGATTGTGTAGCCTACAGAACTAGACTGAGAGACCATTTAAAGGCCTTTGCAGGTGTTTTGAGTTAATTAGCTGATTAGAGTGTGGCACCAGGTGTCTTCAATATTGAACCTTTTCACAATATTCTCATTTTCTGAGATACTGAATTTGGGGTTTTCATTAGTTGTCACTTATAATCATCAAAATTAAAAGAAATAAACACTTGAAATATATCAGTCTGTGTGGAATGAATATATACATTATACAAGTTTCCCTTTTTGAATGGAATTAGTGAAATAAATCAACTTTTTGATGATATTCTAATTATATGACCAGCACCTGAATGTCTACGGTTACATTGACTTTATTTGTTTTTGTTTAATACAAAAGCGTATAAATACTGAGATATATACTGTATACCAGCCAAAACAATACCTAGATATTAATTTTGGCTCATATTGCCCAGCCCTTCATGGAGCACGAAACCAGTCATGGAAATTGAGATTTATTCATTATAATAAATAATATTTCCATTGATGTTTGTTATGATAAGACAATATTTGAGAATCTGAGGGTGCATAAAAATCGAAATATTGAGAAAATCATCTTTAAAAATATTCAAATTAAGCCTTAGCAATCCATATTACTAATCAATAATTAAGTTGATATATTTACGGTACAAAATATCTTCATGGAACATGATCTTAATATCTAATGATTTTTGGCGTAAAATTAAATTGATAATGTATTGTTGGCTATTTCTACATATATACTAGTCACTATTAGTAAACATAAACAAACCCAAAAAAAATCCTCAATTATTTAAAATTAATTCAAACTCAGTAAAAAAACAAAAAACAAAGACACATAATAAACATACATAAATTAAACAAACTGAGCTTTAAGGGTTTTAATGCAAGGCTGTGTTTCAGTTAACGGCATATACTAAAGTAAATGCATAAAACAGCATAGTCTGTAAGAATTAAACTAGTTTCTTATTAAAGTCGCAAAAGTCCTTTAGTTAATAGCTGAGAGTGATTTCGTTGTTTGATAGATATAAAGCACACAGCAGGAATATTAGGCCGCTGTCACTTTAACACCGTGACCTAACTACACGTGATACAAGCTATCTTTTCCATATTAATCAGAGTTTTTGTCGCGACACACGAAATGTCTAATTTAGAAACGGTTTCTATTTCCGCGACGTCGCGGCTGGAACAACAACAACAACTAATGACCGTGATAATCTCAGGCACTGATTATGTGCTTTATTCAAACTTAAACGTGTCTAATATGAATTTGAAAACGGCGAACCAACAAGCATATTCCATGACTCAGTCACTCAGTATGTACTTTTAATAACGTTAAAACGTTTTTTATTTATGAATTAGATAAACATACTAATTTCGTTGCGAGAGCAGTGCTTCCAGGGAGGCTCCGCCCACACACTCTTCTGATTGGCTGTTATATTTGATTGATTCGCGTCGCGTGTAGTTAGGACACGGTGTAAAAAGTTGCACGGATACAATTTACTGTTGCACATGCATTTGCATTAACGATTTACGTTCACTTATTACATAATCGACGAGGGTTTACGGGAATAGTAACTAAGCGCCGCACATTTGCACGTTTTTCTCTTTAGCGCTTTTAAAAACATGAATACATCTAATCACCTTTAATAAATCAAGCACGTCCCATTGTGCAAAAGTCTCGTTAGACGATTTTACTGATTAGCATGTGAAATTGGGCATTTATGGATGAGTGCAAACGCAACGAAGGGAGCTTTTCACTCGATTATTGTATTTTAATAATTGTTGGAGGCTGAAATCAATGTAAGAGGAACGCTGCGTCCCAATTCGCATCCTAAATAGTATTCGAAAATATAATTAGTACGTAACAAATCATAGTATGTTTAAAAAAGAATGCCAAAGATTCCCGGATGGTCTACTATGTCCGGCTATAATTCGAAGTGCGCACACGTGGACGAGGATTCGAATAGAACTACAAACATGCATAAGTGTTTAAAAAACTACAAACATGGCAGATATGCGCGACCGGGACGATAGACAAAGAAAAAAGGTTTGAGTGATAAATAATCAATGTCTATGCTGATTAAAAACATATTTATTTAATGGTATGAGCGTTATATTTCAATTGCAACAACATTTTGAATTTTTATAATGATACGTCATTAACTTTTAAATGCGTAATTACGCAACCATATGAAGAGAGTTCGTGGCAGGAAAGACACACGACTGGCAGATCAACGAGCCTCTTTATTTCTTGCTAATACGGTAAAAAATCCAATTAGACGAAATGTGGAAGATGTTAACTGTGAACGCTCGTTAACAAAGATGCAGTTATGGCAAAGTAGCATAAGTGTGTTTTAAAAGTCAAAATTCACTTTCTGATCCCTTAATCCAGTTCACACAAAGCACGATAACTATAAAGACAACGATATTAGCATCCACTACAATGTTATTCCAAGTGCACGCTCATTTGCCGTTTAAATTCCCGAGCTCGTTATAGCAAGATTGATTCTGATTGGCTGTCAATGTTTGTATCGCTCACCAGCTGGGAAAAAATAGTTCTGAACGTGATTTCAACGAGATCGTTGCTTATAGCTACAACGTGGACGATTTTCAGAACTATATCGTTATCGCCGTTGGACCTTATGTTAGTTTAACAGCTGACGATAACACGGTGCGTCCCAAATCGCATACTTGCGCACTATGACGTTTTTACGTACAAATTGTGCGATCACTGAAAATTTCAAAAATAAAAAGCGCGCTTTAAAACCCGAATGATGTTCTTAACCGAAAAAATGTGGAATGTTGGACGCGTGATGCACTCATCGCCGCGTTAATTACGTAGCGAAGGGGGAGGGGCTAAAGCCATGAAAAATATCCTTATATAATTCGCACACTACATGGGCGCTAATAGGCATAAAACGGGCGCTTTTACATTTCGTTTTGAAACTCTTCCACATCGTCTTGTCTGTTTCACCTCACTCTTCTTGTCTGTTTCACCTCACTCTTCTTGTCAGTGTCACCTCACTCTTCTTGTCAGTGTCACCTCACTCTTCTTGTCAGTCATCTCTCTTCACGTGATAAATGAAATCTGATTTCTGAGGTCTGCGCGGGACTATTTTAGGTTTTATTCCGCTCCCGCGATATATATTCTGTTTGTTCACATTTCTGCTGAAAGAAAGAGAGCTAGGCTAACAAATAAAAGTTTAGTCTGCACAAAAGTGTATTTATTTTATTCGTCTTGTCAAGAGTCTTGAATTTATTGACTGATAAATGTCAATAACATTTTGCTGCCAACACGGAATAAAGTTTCACAGAGAGGAAAAAAGTTATACAAAAATTGTAATCCCTATTATAATTTGTTTTGTCAGGATATAATTTGTTTATGCTAACATTCAGCCTACAACACAATAGGAAAAAAATGTAGGTTTAGCCTAATATCTATTTTATTAGTTTTGTCAAAATAATAAATTCATTTAACATCTTGCTGTTAACACAGTGAAAAGTGCAGCAGAGAAAAGTAAATAAATTCGACACAGTCTGTCATTTAAAATGATAGAATAAACATAACACACAAAAAAAGGAAAGAGAATTGAGAATCCTTCAAGGACAGCGGAGTAATAAATCTTGTCGGGACAGCCGCGGCAATGCAGACCTAGACTGCTGTGATGCAAGACTCTCGTTCGTTCGGTGCGTTGCATTTAGCAGCTGCGTTCAGTTTTAATTTTAGTGTCCTCTATCTGAACAAATTTATTTTTATTACTATAAAAACAATCTAAACGACGGTGGGGGGGACGGTGCCACGGTGAGCAAGTGATGTAACAGTGTTGCGGCTTAACACCAGAATAACCGTCATCACGTCTATCGCGGCAAGCCTACTTCACTCTGTTATTTATTTACTTCATTTACTTTATAACAGTAAATAAATATCGGTTCTGAATATCGGTTATCGGTACATAAATGTATAAATAATCGGTATCGGTTATAAAAAATCATTATCGGTCGATCACTAGTTGTAAACACGACGGCTTTCTTCTTCGTGAGGTGGTTTGACGACACTGCATTTTTGTTTCTAGGCGGAACGTTAAAGAACGCGACACGTCTCGCGGAAATCCTGTATAGTCGATCTAACGATGACTTCGACACTCTTAACGTGTTTTCAGATAGGTGTACCATATGCATCAGACGTTTAGCATAGCATCCACAAATCTTTCTACGGCGTTGCAAGGTGGCCTGCGCAAATTTTGTTGCATTCGCCGGCGGCGTAAACGCAGTTACACTGCGACTAAAATAGCAATACTCCACATCTTAATTCAATTTGTGTTTACTTCAAGTATGACTTGAACTGGATTTAAGTATTTAAAGTGATCAGCCTACAAAGTAGATTCTTAATCAGAGTATTGTCTTAATCGTGTTAAAGTCGGAATATTGTTGTCAATGTAACGTACCTTACGCTCTTTAATCAACCGGATTCGACCCTCCCCGTTCACACTACGATCTCAAAGCGGTTTCACACCATTTTAGCGGTTTTTCAAAAGTACACGAATTCGGTTAACTCAAGTGATAGAACTTAGTTTTACTTCAGAAAAATTATAGAATTGTGTTCCACGCAACGGCAGGGTTTCGATCAAGTTTCTAATGCTAACGTTCAACCGGCTCAGCGTTAGCTAATCGCTAACACACACATACATACATACACTCGCTGTTCTCCGAATGAAAGCGCGATTTGTGCGACTTTTCCCGAGGCGTGAAACAAACACAGACGTTCACTAGCACAGATTCCAACCTACAACGCGTTAGCTAAGTTAGTCAGCAGTGAAGCACCCAAGCTAACTGCTAAACTTGTTCGCGTCAGCGCGCTGATCGGAGACGGTTTCGCTTTGTTTTTGAATTCTAAACCGGCTCGTTCCGGTGTTTTAAACGGCTCTCGTCAGTTTTTCGTCGCTGGTTGTCCGCCATCGCGCGCTGAGGCGGTTTGTGTCCGCGCCAGGCCTGGCGTCGCTTCTTGTGTAACTCACCGTTTAAAATGCTCCACGATCTTCTCCTCGCGAACATGTTCGGGTAAATTCCCCACCCAGAGGTGTCTGGTTTCCCGAACCATCCTGCGTCGTCCGCGTCCCGTTCATGCACATATATGCGCCTCCGCGTCGTTTAATCTCCGACCGTGAGGTAAAATCCGCTGTTGGCGCGCGTGAGGAAGAAGATCTCGCGGCCCTGCGCGTGCGTGCACGAGCGCGCGGAGAGAGAGCAACCGTCGCCGTGACGTCAGAACACTAGAGACCAGAGCTGATTACGTAATTATTATTAGAGTAAATAAAATACTCGTAATCAGACTATTAAGCAATAAATTATTCACAATCTCCCTAATTAATTTTTTTAATTAAAACACATTTACTTTAAGCACCCATGAGATTTAAATAAATATAATGTTAATATATATATATATATATATATATATATATATATATATATATATATATATATATATATTTGTTATATTATTTATTTTAATCTTACATTTTTAAACGATTTAATTAATTAATAGCACCCCTTGTAGTTCCTCCACGAACCCCGTTTTGGGAAAACTTTATGTAATATAATATTTAATGCACTTTATGTTGTTAATAACATCAAAACCTTTATGCAATACAATATTTAATGCATTTTATGTTGTTAATAACATCAAAACCTTTATGTAATATTTAATGCACTTTATGTTGTTAATAACATCAAAACCTTTATGTAATATAATATTTAATGCAATTTATGTTGTTAATAACGTCAAAAACTTTATGTAATATAATATTTAATGCACTTTATGTTGTTAATAACATCAAAACCTTTATGCAATATAATATTTAATGCACTTTATGTTGTTAATAACATCAAAACCTTTATGTAATATAATATTTAATGCAATTTATGTTGTTAATAACGTCAAAAACTTTATGTAATATAATATTTAATGCACTTTATGTTGTTAATAACATCAAAACCTTTATGCAATATAATATTTAATGCACTTTATGTTGTTAATAACATCAAAACCTTTATGTAATATAATATTTAATGCAATTTATGTTGTTAATAACGTCAAAAACTTTATGTAATATAATATTTAATGCACTTTATGTTGTTAATAACATCAAAAACTTTATGCAATATAATATTTAATGCACTTTATGTTGTTAATAACATCAAAACCTTTATGTGATATAATATTTAATGCACTTTATGTTGTTAATAACATCAAAAGGAATATATTTTCTATATTCTACATATTTTTCTCTTTGTATTTTTACGGTATAAGATTATCAAATCAATGTGATAAACGAGACATGTCAAAAGTAATCTAAAAGTAATCAGATTACATTCTCTAGAATGTATCGGATTACATTACTAACTACAATTTGTATTGTGTAATCTGGAATTACAATTAGTAACTAATCTAACGAGCTCTGAGAGATATACAGCGCTGGGCTCGTTACGCTAATTACTTTCTGACAACAGTAATTAGTTACACTACTAGTTACATTACTTGTATCCCCTTTTAAATTGCTCTAAAATGTAACTAACTTCATCAAGTGATTACAATTAATAGTAACGTTTAATTAAAAGTGTGGCTAGTTAATTAATTTTATTAAAACTCTGCTGAAAAAAACATGATTTTGTAATGCGTTTATGAGTTATTGAGTACAAAGGGTTATGATTTATATTGTTATTTCAGGGTAATATTGTCATGTGTAGCTTGAAGCTATAATTTTATCAATAATTTCTCTGTTATATTCATATACGGTTATATTACAAGATGCATTGTGTGTGTACAGTAATGCCACAACTTCAATCATCACAATATCAATATAATGCAATATTATATCCATATATATATATATATAATCCATCCGCTGAATGTAAGCTTTTTCATATTCCATATACATTATTAGATTATGACAATAATCTAAGAATTATTGTAAATCAGCAGACGAGCTGCTTTATGGATATTAACTGTAATATTATTACTGTAATCTTATTAGTAAAAGAGTAATATTATTACTGTAATGTAATTGGTTACAGATTACAAGTAGCGTATTTAAAATGTAATCTGTAACTATTTTAGTTACTTTATTAAAGTAATGTAACTGATTACTTTTGATCGCTTTTCTAAATTTATAACGAGTGTATTTAACTTTTAGTCATTCTGGAGTAATTAACCTTACTGTAATTATGATAATAAACATGTAATTTTGAAGCACGTTTTGCTTTGAGGTCGTTCTGAGGTTAAACGCTGATTTAAAATCATAACGAGGTGTAATTTAGTAGATATGAGACTGGTTTTGAAATCAGATCTTTGCATAGTTATGACAAGAAACGCTGACAACAATGATTTGGGAAAAACAGTTAATCTTAAATAATACAGCATAAAGAGTTATTGAATAAGCATGTCGTGTGTGTGTGTGTGTGTGTGTGTGTGTGTGTGTGTGTGAGAGAGAGAGAGAGAGAGTGTGTGTGTGTGTTTGTGTGTGAGAGAGAGAGAGAGAGTGTGTGTGTGAGAGAGAGAGAAAGAGAGAGAGAGAGAGAGAGAGAGAGTGTGTGTGTGAGAGAGAGAGAAAGAGAGAGAGAGAGAGAGTGAGAGTGTGTGTGTGTGTCGAAAATATAAAGTTAATTTATTAATCTTGGCTACATGGAACGTACGCACACTTCTTGATGGGCAGAATGGTGCTGACAGACCCCGCAGGCGCACACTGCCCTGGTTGCGAGCGAGCTTCACAAATACAACATTGACATCGCAGCTTTGAGTGAGACCCGGCTTGCAGGACAGGACTCACTAATAGAAGTCGGGCAAGGATACACCTTCCAGAAGACACCCGCCGTCTACATGGAGTAGGTTTTGGCATTTAAAGCAAACTGCTTCAGAACATCTCCTGTGGGAATCGCTGTGCACCCTTGATAAGCGCATATGCACCGACTCTGGATGCTGAAGAGAGCATTAACCCTTTAGGCGCCGGGGTTTTTGGAAAAACAATGACATCAAGATTTCAAGAGCTTGTGGCTTGAAACGGGTTAAAGATAGAGATATATTGTAAATAATAAAAATGTTGGGGATGGACGAAAGTTTATGTGGGGTGTATTTATACTCATCTAATTTGCATATTATGGCGTCATCAGGGGGCGGCACTCTTGAATTTCATAATATTCAGGAAATCGTAGATATTGATGCTTGAACTTATTTGCATGTTTGATTGTTTTTTGTCTTTTTATCCTCATTACAAATTATCAGGAAAAGAGGAAACCAACAATAAAACAGGAGAAAGTACTAAATTATTACTATATTACTATATAGTAGTAAAACGCATGTGACCAGTAGCCTACTTTTTGATCAGTTCATCAGTAATATTCAGGAAATAATAGAAATTGAATGGTTGTTTGAACTTATTAGCATGTTTTTATCTATCTTTATCTATCTTATTAGTCTTTATATCCTCATTACAAATGATCAGGAAAATAGGAAATAACAGTAAAACAGGAGAAAGTAGTAAATTATTACTATATTACTGTGCCATAGTAAAATACATGTGCCTATTTTTTGATAAGTTGACCAGCTATTTGCCCAATCAGGTGTCTAGGAGACAGTTTATAGTTCTTGAAAGTATGGTACCATATTAGTAACTACAGTCTATTTAACCCATTTAATCCCACCGGTCACAATAGTGACCGTAAAAAAAGGTTTCATTTCTAAAGCTATAAAAATGTTACTGAATGATCTATCAATGCATTTCCAGCAGATATTGAAATAATAAAGGGTCTCAATTAAATATGTGCAGTGTCGCATGTTTACTGTAAATTGTCACATGACCAGAGCTGTTTACTTCCTGTTTGCACCAAGAGAAGAGGATGGCAGCAAGAAAGCTCCCAAAGAAAAGGTTAGTAAAGTATGTTAACATAAAGATAGGACATAGATTTTCGGTACACATCATGTTTAAGGTGTCTAGTATTGATATATGCATTTGCAATTACTCAACTTTGTTTAATGTGTTCATAGAACTCACAAACATGTCACCAGCAACAATAGTGACCGGTGGGATAACCCATTGTATCTACATGCTAATACACATAGGCTAACTGTTCTACCTTACTTTCTGCTGCTACCTAACTTTCTATGTGTTCTATGTGTGTCACTCACACAGGAGTGTGTGAGTGAGAGAGTGTGTGTGTGTGTGTGTGTGTGTGTGTGTGTGTGTGTGTGTGTGTGTCTGTGTGTGAGAGAGAGTGTGAGAGTGAGTGTGTGTGTGTGTGTGTGTGTGCGTGTCTGTGTCTGTCTGTGTGTGTGTGTGTG
This sequence comes from Oxygymnocypris stewartii, assembly GCA_003573665.1. Taxonomy (NCBI): domain Eukaryota; kingdom Metazoa; phylum Chordata; class Actinopteri; order Cypriniformes; family Cyprinidae; genus Oxygymnocypris; species Oxygymnocypris stewartii. The sequence continues at coordinate 13,921 of QVTF01023741.1, forward strand.
TGTGTGTGTGTGTGTGTGTGTGTGTGTGTGTGTGTGTGTGTGTGTGTGTGTCTGTGTGTGAGAGAGAGTGTGAGAGTGAGTGTGTGTGTGCGTGTCTGTGTCTGTCTGTGTGTGTGTGTGTGTGTGTGTGTGTGTGTGTGTGTGTGTGTGTGTGTGTGTGAACATTTTCATTTAATAACCAAATTATCTAATTCCGTTACATGTAACTAGATACCCCCCCAACACTGTTTATGTAATAGAAATTTATGAAAATAAATATCTCGGTGCCATCAGCGAATATATATATATTAGTAGTTTATTTAATGCTATTACGCTGGAAATAAGCCGCTGTTGAATAAATATCTTTGGTGCTTTTGTGCATATTACAAGAAAGACCACATTACAGCCGATAGGGTACATTGATATAATCCGTGGAGTGATAAACAAAGCATTAAAGATCCCAATGCTGCAGTTTGTCATACAATCGGTTTGTCATCATCATCATCATCTTCATCATCACATCACCACCATTACCATAATCACCATCATCATTATCATCATCATCATCATCACCATCATCCCTATCATCATCACTATCATCATCACCATCATCATCATCATCACTACCATCATCTTCATCATCACTATCATCATCATCACTATCATCACCATCATCATCTTCATCATCATCATCATCACTATCATCATCACCATCATCATCACCATCATCACTATCATCATCACTATCATCATCATCATCATCATCATCATCATCATCATCACTATCATCATCACCACCATCATCATCATCACCATCATCACTATCATCATCACTATCATCATCACCATCATCATCATCATCATCACTACCATCATCTTCATCATCATCATCACTATCATCATCATCTTCATCTCCATCACCATCATCATTATCATCATCTTCATCACCATCATCACCATCATCATCTTTATCACTATCACCATCATCACCATCATCATCATCATCACCACCATCATCATCATCATCATCACCATCATAACCATCATCATCATCATCATCACCATCATCACTATCATCATCACTATCATCATCACCATCATCATCATCATCATCACTACCATCATCTTCATCATCATCATCACTATCATCATCATCTTCATCACCATCACCATCATCATTATCATCATCTTCATCACCATCATCACCATCATCATCTTTATCACTATCACCATCATCACCATCATCATCATCATCACCATCATCATCATCATCATCATCATCATCATCACTATCATCATCATCAGGTCAGATTGGTTTATTCAGGTGACACGGTCTACACAGCATCTGTCCGTCCAGCGGGTGACAGCCGTTCTCATCGGGCTCCGGAGACAGAAGCACACGGCACACCTGAGACACAGAGAGCATCAGCAGGTGTTAATCACCTGCTCATCAACACAACAGAACCTCTTACTCAGAGCTTTGTATTCATAGCGGTTCTAAAAACAAGGAAAATTGCATTTATTTCAAATATTATACAAAGAATGTATATACATTTATTTTTTATATTTTATATAATATATTTGGATATTTTATGCAATGTTGAAAGAAGTTTAATTTTCATATTTTATTAATAAAAAAAAATACATATATAAAACGTGCACGCTATTACTTTACCGCTTAATCAAAAAAACACATTTTTCTAATATTTTTGTATTACATATGTATTCTTTGTATGTGTTATATAACATACACTAGCCTGCTCTATTATTTTTATTGATTATATAATAATAAAAACTTGCATCATTGATCTTTGGTTAATTTTGATTACTTCTGTAAGATAAATGCATCTGCTAAATGACTAAATGTAAGTAGGTCCGTCGGTATTTCATGCACACACTGTAAAATATTAATAATCCAAAAATAACAGAAAAAGTAACACACAATGTTATGCGTTAATTTTACAGACATTTCTGTTAACTCTAAAACTCAAAACACTGGTAAAACACCTGTAAATTATAAATACGGAAATATTACTATTCCTTATACGGTATATTTTGCACTATTTCTTACCGTTTTTTTGTTAGTGCATAAAAAACTACCGTCAATTTAACGGTAAAACCCTGTAAAAATGCTACAGCAAAAACCTGTTTAATAGTTAACGATAAGTTCCAGTACTATATACGGTGAAATTTTGTATTGGACATTACATGTGATTTTACGGTAGTATACCGTTTTTGGAGGTGGAAAAATTAAGTATAATTTACAGTAAAGAACCGTAAATGGAAAAAAATTTAAACTTGATGTTTTTTGTTGAAATAACTGTGTTTCTTATCAGTTAGTGTTGCACCTAATGTTGGTAAATTAATGTTTATTGCATTATTTGAGTTTCACGTGTGTCACCATGATGTGATTAGTGTTTTATATATGTTAATATTTAAAAGCTGGCTTTGGTTCATCACGTGACACCTGCTCGTTACAAAGGTACTGTACAGATTTCAGTACTTTAATAGATTGTTATATTAACATTGTATCAGTTAATTAAATTACGGTATTTAAAAGTTAAAACCGTAAAACCTAAAATGTTGCTACCGTAATTTTTACGGTAAAAATCTGGCATCCACAGCTGCCGTTTTTTTTTCCATAAATTTAAGGGATTTTTTTGTGTAGTTGCACACACACACCTCACATCGGTAACAGTCCTCGTGGTACGAGTGACCCAAACACTCCACTGTGAAGCTGTCGGTTCCGTCTTCCCGCGGGATGATCAGCTCTCCGCATGCGCGACACTGCGGCGCGTATTTCCTAACGATAAAACACAGTCTCGTGTTCAACATCAGCAGATTTTCACTCAGATCGCACAATATGTTCAATTTTTTTAGAATGTTCCGTTTTTTTTAATGTTTAAGGGAACATTCCATTGTATCATTTTGCAAACGTTATGGGAACGTTACTTTTGAATGTTCACTGAAGGTTCTGACACAAAGTAACATTCCAACTGAAAACTACAGAAGGGGATTAGATCCAAGCGATAGTAAAAAGATGAAAACATCTCGAGATTAAAGTCATTGTAATGTGAGATTAAACTCATTCAATTTTCAAGAAAAATGTCCAAATAAAATGTTGAGAATAAATTCATTCAATTAATTAATTAAAAGTAATTTTGTTTTGAGAGAAAAAAAAATTTTTGGAGAAAAATTCAAAATAAAATCTCATTAAATTAATTAAAAGTAATTTTGTTTTAAGAGAAAAAAATTGTAATAAAAATTTAATAGAAATTTAACGAGTATATTCTCAACATTTTATTTAAACATTTTTCTCGAAATGTAACGATTTCTCAAAACACAGTGACTTTATTCTCAAAATTTAACGAGTTCATTCTCAACATTTTATTTAGACATTTTTCTCAAAATGTAACAATTTTTTTCTCAAAATACGACTTTATTCTCGAAATGTAACGAGTTTATTCTCAACATTTTATTTAGACCTTTTTCTCAAAATAACAATTTCTCGAAACACAACGACTTTATTCTCAAAATTTAACGAGTTTATTCTCAACATTTTATTTAGACATTTTTCTCAAAATATAACGATTTCTCGAAACACAACGACTTTATTCTCAAAATTTAACGAGTTTATTCTCAAAATTTTATTTAGACATTTTTCTCGAAATGTAACGATTTATTTCTCGAAACACAGCGACTTTATTCTCGAAATTTAACGAGTTCATTCTCAACATTTTATTTAGACATTTTTCTCGAAATGTAACGATTTATTTCTCGAAACACAGCGACTTTATTCTCAAAATTTTACGAGTTTATTCTCAACATTTTATTTAGACATTTTTCTCGAAATGTAACGATTTATTTCTCGAAATACAGCGACTTTATTCTCAAAATTTAACGAGTTTATTCTCAACATTTTATTTAGACATTTTTCTCGAAATGTAACGATTTATTTCTCGAAACACAGCGAATTTATTCTCAAAATTTAACGAGTTTATTTTCAACATTTTATTTAGAAATTTTTCTCAAAATGTAACGATTTATTTCTCGAAACACAGCGACTTTATTCTCGAAATTTAACGAGTTCATTCTCAACATTTTATTTAGACATTTTTCTCGAAATGTAACGAGTTTATTTCTCGAAACACAGCGACTTTATTCTCGAAATTTAACGAGTTCATTCTCAATATTTTATTTAGACATTTTTCTCGAAATTTAACGAGTTTATTCTCAACATTTTATTTAGACATTTTTCTCGAAATTTAACGAGTTCATTCTCAACATTTTATTTAGACATTTTTCTCGAAATTTAACGAATTTATTCTCAACATTTTATTTGATAATTTTCTCGAAATTTAACGAATTAATTCTCAACATTCTATTTAATATTTTTTCTTGAAATTTAACGAGTTTATTCTCAACATTTTATTTAGACACTTTTCTCGAAATGTAACGATTTATTTCTCGAAACACAACAACTTTATTCTCAAAATTTAACGAGTTTATTCTCAACATTTTATTTAAAAATAATTCCTAGAAATAAAAATAAAAAATCTCGAAACACAATGACTTTATTCTCGAAATTTAACACGTTTATTCTCTAAATTTTATTTAGACATTTTTCTCAAAATAACAATTTCTCGAAACACAACGACTTTATTCTCGAAATTTAACGAGTTTATTCTCAACATTTTATTTAAAAATAATTCCTAGAAATAAAAATAAAAAATCTCGAAACACAACGACTTTATTCTCGAAATTTAACAAGTTTATTCTCTAAATTTTATTTAGACATTTTTCTCGAAATAATAATTTCTCGAAACACAACGACTTTATTCTCAAAATTTAACAAGCTTATTCTCAACATTTTATTTAGACATTTTTCTTGAAATACGAGTTTTTTCTCGAAACACGACTTTATTATTTATTATTTCTATATATTTTTGTCAGTACATGTGTACCCTGGAAATCGAACCCACAACCTTTGCACTGCTAATGCAATGCTCTACCACTGAGCCACAGGAACACAGGAAATATAACAAGTTTTTTCTCGAAACATGACTTTATTCTCGAAATTTAACGAGTTTATTCTCAACATTTTATTTCAAATTTTTTTCTAGAAATTGAATGAGTTTTTTATTGAAACACGACTTTATTCTCAAAATGTAACGATTAATTTCTCGATACACAACGACTTCATTCTCAAAACTTAACGAGTTTAATCTAGCACTATAATGACTTTAATCTTGAGCTGGTATTACTTTTAGATTATTGCTTGACCCTAGTCCTCTTCCGTGGAAAACATTTAATGTACGATGAATAAATAATGTCTTTGTGCTGAAGTTTAGAGAGCATCATTGAGGACCAGATGTTGGATGCTCACGTCTCGTACCTGTAGTAGTCCTGTAGGCAGTACACCTCGCCCACTTCGCCCTGCGCAAACCTCTGCTCTCCGATTGGCTGTCTGCACGTGGTGCACACGAAACAGGGCGGGTGATAGGCTCGCTCCAGCGCTCGGATCACATGATCTTTGATGACATCACCGCACGCCCAGCACGGCTCCAGACTGGCCTGCGGACACATACCAAAGCTTTTATCATGGTTTTGAATTAGTGTTGGTATTCTTAGTTACACATGTAATATTAATAACAGTCATGTAACAAAAAAAACAAAAAACAAAAAAACGCTGATTCTATTTGGTAAGTTTTCAGCTTCGCTCACTAACGAAGAGAAAGACAGATAATGTGTTTTTTTACCATTAAACATCTCCGTTCGTTAGGACAGCTTAAGCAGTTATTTGAGAGGTTTCTGTAATAATACCTTCCTATCGTTAGTTAAGATAAGATAACACACGGTCTCTAATAGCTTTTGTGGTCATAATTGAAATTACCATAAGAGGAGATTAAGATTCATGCATACAGAAAATGTAAAAGTTTATATTTTAAAGTTTTGACATTATATTTGACCCTGGAGCACAAACCCAGTCATAAGGGTCAATTTTTATGAAATCGAGAGTTATGCATCATCTGAAAGCTGAATAAGTAATATTTCCATTGATGTATGGTTTGGACAATATTTGAGAATCTGAGGGTGCAAAAAAATATTGAGAAAATCATCTTTAAAGTTATTCTTAGCAATGCATATTACTAATCAATAGTTAAGTTTTAATCTCGGAAGTTTACATAATATCTTCATGGAACATGATCTTAATATCTAATGATTTTTGGCATGAAAGCAAAGACTCATACAATGTATTGTTGGCTATTGCTACAGATATACCCGTGCTGCTTCAGACTGGTTTTGTGCTGCAGGGACACAGATGGGATGGCACTGGTTCGGGTTCTGTACCTGGTAGCAGTCGTCACACAGCGGGATGCCAGATCTGTTGTAGTAGATCTTGCCGGCCAGCGGAGCGTGGCACTGTCGGCACTGGAAGCACTCAGCGTGATACGTTCGGTTCAGAGCCTCGATGGCGGGTTCAGACAGCGGCATCGGCTTACGACAGAATCCACACACATCTGACACACACACACACACACACACACACACACACATACACAGAGACAGACTCACACACACACACACACACACACACACACACACACCACCCACACACACACACACACACAGAGAGACAGACACACGCACACACACACACACGCCACACACACACACACACACACACCCACACACACACACAGACACACACACACAGACACACACACACACACGAGAGACAGACACACACTCACAACACACACACACACAACAACAAACACACACATACACACACACAGAGACAAACACAAACACACACACACAACACACACACACACACCACACACAACACAGAGACAGACACACACACACACACACATACACACACACACACACACACACACACAGAGAGACAGACACACACACACACACACACACACACACTCACAGAGACAGGCAGATACACACACCCACACACACACACACACACACACACATAGAGACAGACAGACACACACACACACCACACAACCACACACACAGAGACAGACATACACACGCTCGCCACACACACACACACACACACACATAAACATGCTCACATACACACACACACATAGACAGACACATGCACACATAAACACGCACACACACACATCTTCTTTAGCCAAGCAGTGACCTCATGCCTCTCATAACCGTGTACTGCAGTTATATCAGATCAAATGCACATTATTGCTTGGTTTGAACAGCAGCTACTCTACTTGTGTCTAACTGCTTCACTGTTTCTGCCTCTGTAATTAGGAATTACTCAAGCTTCAGTCTGGATCCAGCGCTTACGAAGATATGAGAAGAGATGATGCCGACCCTCAGACAACATACAAAACTACCAAACTTTGCTATAAGTTTCATTGCAACATATAATCCGCATATAATCTGCAACATATAATACTGGCCGCGTTCTGAGGTCCTGTGCTGATCAGCTTGCTGGTTTGTTTACTTCCATCTTTAATGAGTCCCTTGCTACCTCTGTTGTTCCCACCTCCTTTAAAAAATCTGTCATCATCCCTGTGCCTAAGAACAGTAAACCCTCTTGCCTGAATGACTACCGTCCAGTTGCCCTCACATCGACAGTCATGAAGGTTTTTGAGAGACTCTTAAAGAAACACATTTGCTCCTCCATCCCTGCTACCTTGGACCCTCTTCAGTTTGCCTATCGGCCAAATAGGTCTACTGACGATGCCATCTCCCAGGTACTGCACTCCTCCCTCACTCACATCGACAGCAAGAATGGCAACTATGTCAGGCTGCTATTCATCGACTACAGCTCAGCTTTCAACACTATAGTCCCCACCAAGCTAGCTGTCAAACTATCAGACCTCGGCCTAAACACTTCACTCTGTGACTGGATCCAAGATTTCCTCACCGCCAGACCACAAGTGGTGAAAGTCGGCCAGTTCACCTCCAACTCCATCACCCTGAACATAGGAGCCCCACAGGGCTGTGTACTGAGCCCCCTGCTATACTCTCTCTACACACACGACTGCGTGTCCTCACACAGCTCCACTTCCATTGTTAAATTTGCTGACGATACTGTGGTTCTGGGCCTCGTTTCCAACAATGATGAGGCCGCATACTTGGATGAGGTGGAGAGACTAACATCATGGTGCCAGGACAACTGTCTCTCTCTGAACGTGAGCAAAACTAAGGAGCTGATCGTGGACTTCAGGAAGAGACAGCAGCGGCCCTACACTCCTCTTATGATCAGTGGGACCCCTGTGGAGAGGGTGAGCAGCTTCAAGTACCTCGGTGTAAACATCTCCGAGGACCTGACATGGACTGCACACATCCAAACACAGATCAAGAAAGCCAGGCAAAGACTGTACCATCTGCGACAGCTGAGGAAATTCAGGGTCTCACCAGCTATCCTGAAAACTTTCTATTCAGGGGCCATAGAAAGTGTTCTGACTCAGTGCATCTCAGTGTGGTATAATAATGCCACAAACCAGGACTGCAAAGCTCTACAGAGAGTCGTGCGCTTAGCTGAGCGCATCTCAGGATCTACACTCCCCTCTCTGCAGGACATCTACCTCAAACGCTGTA
>QVTF01023741.1:25000-27500 GCA_003573665.1 Oxygymnocypris stewartii
ACCAAGCCTGCATTTATTTTATCCAAAATACGCCAAAAACATTTAAAATAACTGCTTTCCATCTATCTATCATCAACCGCTTATCCGAAGCCGGGTCGCGGAGGCTGCAGTCTCAGCGAGGATCTCCAGACTTCCTCCAGCTCCTCCGGGGAACCCAAGGCATTGCCAGGCAAGCTGAGAGACATAGTCCCTCCAGCGTGTCCTGGGTCTTCCCTGGGGCCTCCTCCAGGTGGGACAAACCCGGAATACCTCCCCAGGTAGACGTCCAGGAGACATCCGGAACAGATGTCCGAGCCACCTCAACTGGTTCCTCTCGATGTGGAGGAGCAGTGGCTCTACTCTGAGCTCCTCATCTTATCTCTAAGGGTGCGCCCTGCCACCCTGTGAAGGAAGCTCATTTCAGCCGCTTGTATCTGAGATCTAGTCCTTTCGGTCATGACCCACAGCTCATGATCATAGGTGAGAGGAGTAGGACCGGTAGATCAAGAGCTTCGCCTTTAGGCTCAGCTCCTTCTTTACCACAACAGACCGGTACATTGACCGCATTTCTGCTGCACCAATCCATCTGTCAATCTCATGCTCCATCCTTCCCTCACTCGTCAACAAGACCCCAAGATACTTAAACTCCTCCACCTGGGGCAAAAACTCTCCTCCAACTTGAAAAGGGCAAGCCTCCTGTTTCCGGTCGACCACCATGGCCTCGGACTTGGAGGTGCTGATTCTCATCCCCGCTCCGTCACACTCGACTGCAAACCGTCACAGTGCACGCTGAAGGTCCAGGCCCGATGACGCCAACAGGACATTTCTACAAATAGCAGAGATGAAATCCTGTGGTCACTGAACCAGACCCCAAGCTGCGCCTAGAAATTCTGTCCATAAAGATAACGAACAGAACCGGTGACAAAGGGCAGTCCAACATGCACCGGGAACAGGTCTGATTTACTGCCGGCAATGCAAACCAAGCTCCTACTCCGGTCGTGTAGAGACCGGACAGCCCTTAACAGAGAGCCTCGGACCCTATACTCCCAGAGCACCCCCCACAGAATGCTACAAGGGACACAGTCGAACGCCTTCTCCGAGTCCACAGAACACATGCGGACTGGTCAGGCGAACTCCCTCGAGCACCCTAGAGAGGGTATAGAGCTGGTCCAGTGTTCCACGGCCCGGACGAAAACCGCATTGATCCGAGGTTCTACCATCGGCCAGATTCTCCTCTCCAATACCCTAGCATAGACTTTCCCGGGGAGACTGAAGAGTATGATCCCCATATAGTTGGAACACACCCTCCGGTACCCATTCTTAAAAAAGGGGGACCAGTCCAGAGCCACTGTCCCCAACTTTCACGCGATGCTACAGAGCCCACCACATCCAGAGGCTTGAGGTACTCAGGGCGTATCTCATCCACCCCCGATGCAAACTACCTCAGTGACTTCAGCTTGGGTTATGGATGAGTCCTCCATCTCCGCTTCCTCAATGGAAGGCGTGTCAGTGGGATTGAGGAGATCCTCAAAGTATTCCTTCCACCCTCCGATAACATCCCCAGTCGAGGTCAACAGCTCCCCACCTCCGTTATAAACATGTTTGTAAAGTACTGATTCCGGCGCCGGACGCTTTGCCAGAATCTCTTTGAGGCCGACCCTTTTCCAGGGTCTCCCCGAACTCTACCCAGGTCCGAGTTTTTGCTTCTGCAACCCCCCGAGCTGCAGCACGCTTGGCCTGTCGGTACCCATCAGCTGCCTTGGGAGTCCCACAAGCCAACCAGGCTCGATAGGACTCCTTCATTAACTTGGCGGTATCCCTTACTTCCGGTGTCCGGATTGCCGTCACGACAGGCACTGGATGCCTTACAGCCACAGCTCTCAACGGCTGCGTCTACATTGTCCACTCGGACTCAATATCTCCGGCCTCCCTCGGGATCTGGCCAAAGCTCTCCTGGATGTGGGAGTTGAAAATTCGTTACTAGACCCTCACAATACGTTTGGGTCTGTCCGGCCTTCTCCTCTGCCAGCGGATCCAGGTGGTGACTGGTGGACATCTTTGTCCCTCTCTTCATCCGAGTGTCCAAGGTATACGGCCAGAGGTCAGATGGAGGTCAGATCTCCGGCTTAGGGTGTCCTGATGCCATGTGCACTGATGGACACCCTTATGCTCAAACATGGTATTCGTTATGGACAGTAAATAAAAAAAACTGTTATTTTAAATAGTAAAAATATTTCACAATATTGCTGTTTTTGGATCATATAAATGCAGGCTTGGTAAGCAGAAGAGACTTTAATAAAAAAAAATGCAAGCTGTATATATAAAGTCGGATATATATATATATAGTAAAATCTAAACTATTTTATCGTGTTAAGAGGTTTTAAACATTAACACCATGACTCGACATCACGTGTATCGTGAGAAGTACTCTGTAATAACTGTGATGTGATTACCGTCTGGAGCGCGCGCATCTCGTCTGCAGGGGGCGCTGTGAGCCGTCGGCGTGACCGTCGCTCTGAAC
>QVTF01023741.1:40000-42500 GCA_003573665.1 Oxygymnocypris stewartii
CGATGCAAAAATAAAAACATGCTTACTGTAGTTTAACCATCATATTTGTAACAAAACATTGGTTATATAGCCTAAATGGTAATCAATACACACAAAAAAACATGGTAACTATAATAAAACCACGGTTATTTTTGGCAAAGAGTATAAATACTACAGTAATTTATCATTAATACTACAGTGTTTATGAAGCATACTACAGTAAAGTACTTGAATTAATGTGTTGTGATGATTCTATAGTTGCATAAACAAATTACTTTACCCAATGAGTGCTATAACAATAGATTATACTTCAATACACTAGTTAACTGTAGTAAAAACTATAGTATACTATAACATTTATCATCAGCTCACTATATAGCGTTCATAAACAGATATACAGTATAATACGCTGTACTATAATATGGTTCAAAACACTACAGTATTTTTTCAGGTGGGATATCTTTATGTGATTGTAGCATTTGTTTTAAGTGTTTAAGTTATGCATTACATTACTAAAAACAAAGAAATGAATTAAACGTGTTACATAAGTGTTTAGTCTTACCGAGTCTGATCGCGTCTCTGCTCGTGACACTCTCTCTGATAAACACGAGCGCTGGAGTCACGCCCCGCCCACTGCCCCGCCCCCCGACCAATCACCGCGCGGCTGCTGCTCCACCTCACTGCCTCCACCCAGCGCTCAGCCAATCAGGTCGGAGCACCGCAGACTGAATTTAATGGGTTAAAGGTGGCGAAAGAACCGAAACTAACCAGAACAAACCACTGATGGCAGAAAATGACCAATTACAAACATACTAATGAATATATATAAATATATATAGTGAATAAACATTAAATAATGAAAACATAAAAAGTTAAATGTATTTGTAAATATAAAACGTAATCAAACATTAAATAAAAAATGTTTATAAAAATATTAGATTTCTTTTGTAATTCTGACTTTTTCACATTTCGGAATTTACATCTTGCAGTTCTATTTTTTACGCAATTCTGACGTCACATTTTTGACTATTTAGATTTTGCAAAACGATAAAAAAATATTTAAGCATTGAGGATGATTTGGTCGTACTCTTGCGTCTTCAAAAAAAAATTGAAAGAAAGAAAATATTGGGTCCAATCCTAAAATATAGCGAGGACGATGCTTATTAAGGATCCGCGGGATTATCGCAGTCGATTCAGTGTTTACTTAACGATTTCAGCGGCTCAGTTTGATGCTAGAGATACTAGAGCCACGTATTAAAAGGAAGACCGCCAGTTTCCAGTGGTGGTCAGTAACGAAGTAAAACTACTTCGTTACTGTACTTAAGTAAATTTTTCAAGTAGGCCTATCTGTACTTTACTGGAGTAGTTTTATTTGAGTAACTTTTACTTCACTACATTCCAAAGCATAAGATCGTACTTTTTACTTCACTACTTTCATAAAACAGGAAATTCAGTTCGGGGATTCAGAGCGCGTTTCGCGAGTCAATTGATTCAGTTGGGTTCAGAGCGCGTTTCGCGAGTCAATTGATTCAGTTCGGGGCTTCAGAGCGCGTTTCGCGAGTCAATTGATTCAGTTCGGGGATCAGAGCGCGTTTCGCGAGTCATTTGGTTCAGTTCGGGGATTCAGAGCGCGTTTCGAGAGTCAATTGATTCAGTTCGGGGATTCAGAGCGCGTTTCGCGAGTCAATTGATTCAGTTCGGGGCTTCAGAGCGCGTTTCGCGAGTCAATTGATTCAGTTCGGGGATTCAGAGCGCGTTTCGCGAGTCATTTGGTTCAGTTCGGGGCTTCAGAGCGCGTTTCGCGAGTCATTTGATTCAGTTCGGGGATTCAGAGCGCGTTTCGCGAGTCATTTGGTTCAGTTCGGGGCTTCAGAGCGCGTTTCGCGATTCATTGGTTCAGTTTCGGGGCTTCAGAGCGCGTTTCGCGAGTCATTTGATTTCAGTTCGGGGATTCAGAGCGCGTTTCGCGAGTCAATTGATTCAGTTCGGGGATTCGAGCGCGTTTCGGCAGTCATTTGATTCAGTTCGGGGCTTCAGAGCGCGTTTCGCGAGTCAATTGGTTCAGTTCCGGGGCTTCAGAGCGCGTTTCGCGAGTCATTTGATTCAGTTCGGGGAGTTCAGAGCGCGTTTCGCGAGTCAATTGATTCAGTTCGGGGGATTCAGAGCGGCGTTTCGCGAGTCATTGATTCAGTTCGGGGTGCTTCAGAGCGCGTTTCGCGAGTCATTTGGAGTCAGTTCGGGGATTCAGAGCGCGTTTCGCGAGTCATTTGGTTCAGTTCGGGGATTCAGAGCGCGTTTCGCGAGTCATTTGGTTCAGTTTCGGGGATTCAGAGCGCGTTTCGCGAGTCAATTGGTTCAGTTCGGGGATTCAGAGCGCGTTTCGCGAGTCATTGGTTCAGTTCGGGGATTCAGAGCGCGTTTCGCGAGTCATTTGGTTCAGTTCGGGGCTTCAGAGCGCGTTTCGCGAGTCAATTGGTTCAGTTCGGGGATTCAGAACGCGTTTCGCGAGTCAATTGGTTCA
>QVTF01023742.1:5000-49256 GCA_003573665.1 Oxygymnocypris stewartii
GAATGAAACATGGAAGAAGTGAACTGAATTAATGCAATAGCTTTACATGTTTATTATTAAAGATATAGTTCACCCGAAGGAAAAATCATCAAGTTGTTACAAATCAAAAGAAAATTCATTTTTAAGAAAGAATGTAACCCAACAGCTGATGTTTTTTCAAACTATTGAAGTCAATGGCTACCAGCAATTATTTGCTCCCCAACACTCTTCAAAATATCTTCATTTGTGTTCAACAGAAGAAAGAATCTCATACAGGTTTGGGACAAACTGAGGGTGAATAAATGATGACTGAATTTTCATTTTTGGATGAACTGTCATGAAATTAGCGATTTATGGTTCTAACCTTTGTCACTGGCCATGTTAAGCTGGAATACAGTGATTATAAGAGGAACATATTGATATTTTTGGCATTATTTTGAGTTGTGAGGAGACACAATGTTTCCTGTGCTCTGTGTTCAGCATGTAATAAAAGTCTCTCTCAGATGTGACTTCTCAAGCACAGAGTCACAGTCTGGGTTTTCCTCTGCTTGTGCTGAAGCGTTTCCAAAACACTGTCAGCGCAGCGCAAGCTTCCTTTTAGGGTTATTAAACACAACAAGAGTCCTCCATTTTGTGTTAACGCAGTTTGAGTGATGTGACGTGGATCATTATTGCAGACAAGAAGACTTTCTTTCATGCACTCAATATAATGAAAACGACATGCACTTTAGCATATGGAAAAATGTCTTTTAAAATTATATAAGTGTGAAGTGAATGTTATGTGTGTATATAATGTGTTATGTGTGATATATATATATGATTAGCATTATTATTTTTAAGGTTTGAAGTAGAAATGCAAATTCGACACAATTAAGAACACGTCTTTTTCACAAGGGTCATACACTCTTCTAATCATAACTGTTAGCAATTATGACAACAACACACAATTTTCAACTCAGTGTTGTGGATACAAACCACACAGGTCTGGTGTGTATAACTAGTTATTATTGGTACAATGTTAAACACACTTTGTTAGGACAGGATTTTTTTAAACAATGAAAGCAAAGGAAAGTGAAATGAAGAAGAAATAATGAAGGTGTTGCGCTGTTCTCGATCACTAATCAAACGTGTTACATTGAGCATGTGAACTTTCTTTCTTCTTCGGATCATGCGTGCATCATCATCAACGGATCATCAGGTTTTGCACAAACCAGTCTCATGCAGTTTCAATGATGCTCTCATTAAAGTAAAAGATGTTCATTTTAAACCTTTATTTTTTATTGAAATGATGCTGATAATATTATTTGATATATTTAAAATTTAATTATGTACAGAATTCTTTGATTGTTTTGTAAAATCATTGATTTCTGTAACCTGGTGTCAGCCTTGCGTATAAGCATGCACGTTATAACTAGGGCGAGAATGAATGTATTGTTCTTGGTTGAAAGCCAGTGAGCGGCTACGTCACTAGTGTGCTTGCTTGAGTGAAATATGACACACTGACAAATCCAGTCATCATACACACTGTAGAAAAGATGCTGACGGCACTGAAAGGTCATCCGTCTCACTGTAAGGAGGAGGAGACGTGTGCAGACAGTTCGAGAGCGTGTGATGTTCAGGACAGTCATGAGAAGCACTCTTTCAGGAACACCGTCTGAGAAACACCATTTCAATCATTCACTCAGGTAGGCTTTCTTTATCTCGCCAGGACATTCGTGAAATTAAGACTTTAGACATTAAAGCATTGCAAAAAAAATATGCAAAAAAAAGAACTAACTTTGCAAGCCAAGGTTCTCATTTTGTTTTCAAATAAATCATTTGAGCATTACATTTTAAATAAAAATGTTTCTAATTTCACTGATATTTATGCTTTAGACAGCATTTGTTATGATAATGAGCAGCTTGTTGTCATTCAATTGTCATAAAAATATTGATTAACAAAAAATATAGGTTGAGGTTGTGTATTTGCACATCTTATTGTATTTGTATATTAATCATATTTTACTGACAGATGTCAGCAGTGGAAATTAGACAGTTACAATATATTTACTTTAAGGGTCAATATTATACTGCAATTGAGGGAATTGTGGAAACAAATTCTTATTAAATGAATGCTACATTTTATGCTTTATTTTAATTAATTAATTATAGACGTGATAACAATTCCGTTTCTGCCAACCAAAGTGTTTCGCTCATCTATTACAAGTCAATTAAATTAATCTTTTTACACGTATAAGTAAAAATGCATTTCTTTACAGGGATTATATTTTATTACAAATTATTGTATTATTTGTTAAGTTTAAGTCAAGTCTATTTTTGATCCTGGACCACAAAAACATAAGTGTACATTTTGTTTAATTGAGATTTATACAGCATCCAAAAGCTGAATAAATAATCTTTCCATTGATGTATGTTTATTATGATCGGACAATATTTGGCTGAGACACAACTATTTGAAAATCTGGAATCTGAGGCTGCAAATAAATCAAAATATTGAAAAAAATCACCTTTTGTCCTAATTAAGTTCTTAGCAATGCATATTAATAATCAAAAATGAAGTTTTGATATATTTACAGTAGGAAATGTATTAAATATCTTCTAGGAATATGATCCTTACTTAATTTTCTAATGATTTTTGGCATAAAAATAAATCTATGATTTTGACCCACACAATGTATTGTGGCTATTGCTACAAATATTCTCGTGCGACTTATGACTGGTTTTGTGCTCCAGGGTCACATTTATTATGTAATAAGTATGTTTTAAAATGGCTTATTATTCATAATGCTAAGGTATTACAAATGCCGTTTAATATATTTTCTCAAAGTAAGAACATTATGCGTTCCTGCTTATGGATTTTCCTTTCTTTTCTTTTTATTTTAAGTATTTTCTTTTATTTATTAAATATGTTAAGTTTATTTATTATAAGCCTGTTTTAAAATGGCTTATTATTGATAATGCTAAGCTATTATAAATGTTGTTTAATATTTTATAATTGTGTGCCTGCATCTGTTTTTGTTTATTAATTGTCATTTATTGATAGATGATTATTTTGAATGAATTCTGATCTGCACAGTTCTTGTGATATAAAGCAAAAGGTTGCATAATGTCTTGTAAAAAGAAGAATGTCAAATAATGTGGAATATCTGAACTGATAATAAAGGAATAAAAATGTGATTCAGTCTATACAGGAAAAAAAAGATTGAACTTCTCCAGCTGTGTTCTCAAAACATCTTAGACAGGATTTATTACTAATTAATTACAACCATAACCACAAAAACAAACAAGCTTGTCCAGAGTTTATTTCCATCTTTATCCACTCCTGAAGAAAGTGTGTAAGAACGGGAACTCGAGTCGAGCTCCAGAAGCAGAGCTGAGCACCACATATTACACTTCTCATACCATACATGAATGTGTTTATTCAGTCGGGTTTGGGTCTGTTTACTCTAGTTTGAACTGAAAAGTATACCAGAGACCGCCGTGTTACTGTTCGTGTATACACTGGCCGAGTCTACGGCTCATGATGGAGCACAGTTCACGCCAAACACACACAGGACTGGATCTGACCCTGCTGTCCGGCTGAAAGATGCTTCATTAACTTTGATAGAAAATTAACAGTATTACATTATAATTTACTATTTCGTCATCTAGCAGACACTTTTATCCAAAGCTACTTACAAATGAGGACAACAGAAGCAATCAAAACCAACAACACGCAAGTGCTGTTACAAGCCTCATTTAGCTTAACGCAGTACACGCAGAGAGTTATTAATATTATATAATAAATAAAAAGAAATCAGATGGAATAGAAATAAGCTAGTGTTAGAGGGCTTTTTTTGGTAATTGTACAATTAAATAAAACAAATAGTATACAAAAATAATTTAAAAAGTATAATATTACCTATTAATGTTAATAATTATATATTTTGATATATACAGAAATTATGAATACATATGCCTATTCAGATGTTTGTTGTCGGTAAGGTTTTTTTTATTGAGAAGTTTATTTATTTCATTAAAATATGATAAAAAAAACAGTGATACAAATTAAAATATTATTATTAATTTTAACAATTTAATTTAATTTAAATGTACTATTTGAATTTATTTTAAATGTAGTGTATTCCTGCAAAGCAGAATGTTCTTCATCATTACTCTAGTGTTCAGTGTAACGTGATCCTTCAGAAATCATTCGAATATGCTCATTTGCTGCTAAGTACTATACATTATTATTGGTGTCAATAATTAATAATGGTTATTTCTTATTATTCTAAATGTTTGAAACAGTTTTTGCTGCTTACTAAAACATCATTCATTTTCTAGAAAGTTTGAATGAATTTTAGAGCAAAGGAAAGGATCATAAATGTATTTACTGTCATTTTGATTCATTTAATGCATCCTTGCTGAATAAAAGTATTAATTTATTTAAAAAAATGTATCTTACCCCAAACTTTCTGAAGGATCATGTTAAAAGTTAAAATGATCATCCTAAAGACTGGAGTAATGATCTTTTTTCTTCAAATTGTACTAATATTTCAGTTCATGACCAGCTAAGAACCAGCTGAAACCAGTTCATGACCAGCTAAGAACCAGCTGAAACAGTTCATGACCAGCTAAGAACCAGCTGAAACCAGTTCATGACCAGCTAAGAACCAGCTGATACAGTTCATGACCAGCTAAGAACCAGCTGAAACCAGTTCATGACCAGCTAAGAACCAGCTGATACAGTTCATGACCAGCTAAGAACCAGCTGAAACCAGTTCATGACCAGCTAAGAACCAGCTGAAACCAGTTCATGACCAGCTAAGAACCAGCTGAAACCAGTTCATGACCAGCTAAGAACCAGCTGAAACCAGTTCATGACCAGCTAAGAACCAGCTGAAACCAGTTCATGACCAGCTAAGAACCAGCTGAAACAGTTCATGACCAGCTAAGAACCAGCTGAAACAGTTCATGACCAGCTAAGAACCAGCTGAAACCAGTTCATGACCAGCTAAGAACCAGCTGAAACCAGTTCATGACCAGCTAAGAACCAGCTGATACAGTTCATGACCAGCTAAGAACCAGCTGAAACCAGTTCATGACCAGCTAAGAACCAGCTGAAACAGTTCATGACCATCTAAGAACCAGCTGAAACAGTTCATGACCATCTAAGAACCAGCTGAAACAGTTCATGACCAGCTAAGAACCAGCTGAAACAAGTTCATGACCAGCTAAGAACCAGCTGAAACAGTTCATGACCAGCTAAGAACCAGCTGAAACAGTTCATGACCAGCTAAGAACCAGCTGAAACAGTTCATGACCAGCTAAGAACCAGCTGAAACCAGTTCATGACCAGCTAAGAACCAGCTGAAACAAGTTCATGACCATCTAAGAACCAGCTGAAACCAGTTCATGACCATCTAAGAACCAGCTGAAACCAGTTCATGGCCAGCTAAGAACCAGCTGAAACCAGTTCATGGCCAGCTAAGAACCAGCTGAAACCAGTTCATGGCCAGCTAAGAACCAGCTGAAACCAGTTCATGACCAGCTAAGAACCAGCTGAAACCAGTTCATGACCAGCTAAGAACCAGCTGAAACAAGCTGCCGTGCCTCAAAACCAGAATATGCTGAATTTTTCAATAGGGTTACTGTATATTTGATCAAATAATTGTAGGAACTATTTTTACCATAAATGTAAAAAAAGGCTTTTTATTGACCCTGCCTGTATTTGCTGTACCCTCTGCAGGTAATTTCCTCAAGAGAATCAATGATCCAGGACAACTGCTCATCTCCTGACTCGCTCTACGCTGCTGTGAATGCGTCATGGTGCTCCACCAGAGAGGACGAGTGTCACAACAGATCAGCGATCCAGTCGGACCTCTGCCTGAGCCGCAGCGCTTACCTGGAGAAGTACCTGGGCCCTTGCCGTTCACCCTTCTTCCTGCCCACATGCATTACCTACCTGCTCATCTTTGTAGTCGGCGTGCTGGGCAACAGCCTGACTTGTATTGTCATCGCCCGTCACCGCGTGATGCGCACAATTACAAAACTACTACCTGTTCAGCTTGGCCATTTCTGACCTCCTCGTGCTGGTGCTGGGTCTCCCGCTGGAGCTTTATGAACTCTGGAGCAACTATCCTTTTCTGTTTGGCGTCGCTGGCTGCTACTTCAAAACCTGCCTGTTCGAGACGGTCTGCTTTGCATCTGTGCTCAACGTGACCGCCTTGAGCGTCGAACGCTACAGAGCGGTGGTTCATCCTCTACAGGCCAAACACGTGGCGACGCACGCTCATGCCAAGCGCGTTATCCTCGTGCTCTGGGCCGTCTCGCTGTTGTGTGCCTTGCCCAATACCAGTCTGCATGGCGTGGAGACGTTAAAACCCCATTTTGGACTCACTTTTCCCGATTCAGGGGTGTGTATGGTGGTGCACGATAGGTGGATCTATAACTTGCTAGTGCAGGTGACGGCACTGCTCTTCTTCATCCTGCCAATGCTGACCATCACTGTGCTGTACGTGCTGATCGGCCTGCAGCTGCATCGAGAACGGGACTGTTTTGATTCAAAGATTGGGCTCAATCAGGATGGGGAAATTCAGAGGGCACGCCATCGGCAAGTCACAAAAATGCTCTGTGAGTGCCGTTTCCCCTGCTACACCAACGGTTGAAAGAATACTTCACCCAAAAATGAAAATATAGATGAATTTTATAATTCTTCTGAAAAGATGTGAAGAAATGTAGCATTACATGACTTTCTCAGCAGTGGATCCTCTGCAGTGAATGGGTGCCGTCAGAATGAGAGTCCAAACAGCTGATAAAAACATCACAATAATTCACAAGCAACCCACACCACTCCAGCCCAGCCCATCAGTTTAATGTCTTGTGAAGTGAAAAGCTGTTTATTTGTGAGAAATAAATCAATCATTAAGGTGTTTGAACTTTAATGTTGCTGCTTGAAATTCCATCCCCTGTTGTCTCTCACAAAATCCACCTACATATTTGTTTAGAGCTGGACAGTTTGGACTATATTTACATGTTAATTGTGTTTGATCTGTGTATATTTCTCTCCTGATTCAGATAATAATATGGTTAATTGACTCATTTTTTAGCCAGGCAACAGTTTGAAGTTAAAAACATCTTAATGATGGACTGGTGTGGATTACTTGTGAATTATTGTGATGTGTTTATCATCTGTTTGGACTCTCATTCTGACGGCACCTATTCACTGCAGAGCATCCATTGCTGAGCAAGTGATGTAAAGCTACATTTCTCCAAACTCGATGAAGAAACAAACTCATCTACATCTTGAATGGCCTGAGAGTGAATACATTTTCAGCATACTTTCAGCATACATTGTTGGGTGAACTGTTCCTTTAACTAATCATTCAGAGGCAACATGAAACAACAATCACAACCCATTTTCTTTTCATATATGCAAGTGTAAATAGACATTTAGTGTGAACAAATCTACGGTCTTGGAAAGCCTGGATATATGAAGTAGAATAGGTTCAAAAGTCTGATTTCTTCATCCCAGAGAAGTCATGTAAAATAGTAAAACCCATGGGTATTATTTTTATACATTTTATGAATATACATTTTTCTAGAAATGCCAAGCTTTAAAATATTTTGCTGGACAGAAATGTTAAGTAAAAAAAAATGTGTCCAGTAAATATTATTGTGGACAATGATGGGCCTTGGAGTCAAAACGATTGGGAACCACTCTTATAGCCAATTGAGTATGATATTTTTGACTTTGAATAAATTAGATATTACCATAGCAAGCACATTTTAGAGGTTAAAATTAAAGTGTCCTCAGTGACTAATATGCTGCTTATGTAACGGATGTTTGCCAGTAAGGGCTGTGTGTAAACCGCACTCTCCTGACCTCAAAAAGAGGCGCTCTAGCGACTGACGCTAGAGGCTGTAGCCTTTGGCGTTCCTTGTTAGAGCGCCCGCCTCCCGTGCCGGAATCTCGGGTTCGAGACCCGCTCGGAGCAAGAACGAGTTAGGATGGTGTGGACCCGGGGGGGTTACACTTATTGATATGAAGTAAGATAGATTGTAGTAGTTATGTTTAGGTATGGGGTTGCTGAATTTAAAATGCAGGATAAGATACTAATATGTGCTTTATAGTAGTAATAAACAGCCTGTAATATGTATGCTAATAAGCAACTATTTATGAGTAAATAGTTTTCCCTAATCTAAAGTGTTTTACTTTGGAGTAATTTGCATAATAAGATCACAAATATGTATTAGGAAAGTAACAAGGGTTAATTTTGTCTTCATGTTTTATAGTTTTGAATTTGGGTTCATCAGTATAGCGTGTCGAGATGCATGATATCAGGTTTGTCAACATAATAGCTCAAATCACTGCTTCTTAAATGCGTGACCCATTTTCATTTCTGGGTGAACTATTCCTTTAAACCAACTGAAGTACACTTATGTTGCAATATTTCCACAGATGAATAAGCAACACATTGCATGCTCGTCATACTTATCTAGTTGATGATATTAATATTGTAAATATTAAAAAATAATGTTAACCCATGGTTGTGAAACTATAAAACCTAGCAGCTCAGGATTCAGTCTGAGCAGAACATTAATAACAATCTTCCAATGTTCATTATTCAGAGCTGAAAAACTCAAGTATTATTTCTAAATGTTATGCTGGAACAAGAAATAAAGAGTTAAATCCCAGCTTTTTTAATTATGACACATTCTTGTCTTATGCGTGAGCTTTTATAACCTGATAAACAGAAGATACTCATCTGTGCTTTATCAGCCGCATGTCATGTTATTATAAATACAAAGAGGATCTGATTTAGTAATAGCATCGGTCTGCATCTGGCTTGTTGTAATATCTGGTCAGCACTACGCTGTGTGGCATTCCTCAACTGATTTCAACATGTACTTTGATACTGAGATACAAACAAAATACTGAAGATCTAGTCATGTATTCTCAAGTTCATAAACACTGTCAGGAGTGCAGATGTGTGCCAGGAGTAACAGTTTGTTTAAACACATTATAAGTGTATCTGGACACTTATAATGTGTGAATATCATTGCATTAGATAACAAAATAGTGCCGTCTGCAAACAAATGACGTTTGAGCTTTCTCAGAACTAACGTCACTTTTCACAGCCCATTTTTGCCATGACTATTAAAGGAATAGTTCACCAAAACTGACTTTTTACTGAACATTTTCTCACTCTTAGGCCATCTGATGCAGATGAGTTTGATTCTCATCCAAACAAATTTGATGAAATTTCAATGTTCACCAACGGATGCTCTGCAGTGAATGGGTGCCGTCAGAATGAGAGTCCAAACAGCTGATAAAAACATCACAATAATCCACAAGTAACCCATACCACTCAGTCCATCACTTAATGTCTTGTGAAGTGAAAAGCTGCATGTTTGTGAGAAACTAATTCCTCATTAAGATGTTTTAACCTCAAACCATTGCTTCTGGCCAGAAGTCTGCTATCCATAATGTGGCTTTCTCCAGTGAAAAAAGTGATTTCATCTAAATCAGAAGAGAAATATGCAAAAACGGTTCGAAACAAATGTGTTGGTGGATTTTAAAGTGAGAGACAACAAGGGATGGACTTTTTCACTGGAGGAAGCGTCGGATAATGGACTTACATTTTGGTCAGAAGCAATGGTTTAAGTTAAAATGCCTTAATGATGGATTAATTTCTCGCAAACACATATTTTCATTTCACGGGATGTTAATTGACGGACTGGACTGGTGTGGATTATTGTGATGTTTTTATCAGCTGTTTGGACTCTCTTTCTGACGGCACCCATTCACTGCAGAGCATCCATTGGTGACTAGTGATTTAACACTAAATTTATCTGAATCTGATCCAATGAAGAAACAAGTTTAATCTGTGTTATGGTGATTTTTAGTGAATGTATCAGGTTCACAATAGTCTCCTAAAAAATAATCTCTTTATCTAAGTAATATAATTTAAAATAGATTATTAGTTTTATTGATTATTATTAGTATTATTTGGTGTTTTATGCACATTTCCTGTAACATGTCATTTCTAATAGACGTGCTGTGTTTGACAGGTGCATTGGTGATTGTGTTTGGAATCTGCTGGGCTC
Organism: Oxygymnocypris stewartii; assembly: GCA_003573665.1. Classification (NCBI taxonomy): domain Eukaryota; kingdom Metazoa; phylum Chordata; class Actinopteri; order Cypriniformes; family Cyprinidae; genus Oxygymnocypris; species Oxygymnocypris stewartii. The sequence goes on from QVTF01023742.1 coordinate 15,069, forward strand.
CGTTTCACATCGATCGTGTCATGTGGAGCTACATTGACGACTGGACTGCAGACAAACACCATGTCTTTGAGTATGTGCATCTTCTTTCTGGCGTCTTCTTCTACTTGAGCTCAGTGGTCAATCCCGTCCTGTATAACCTCATGTCTTCACGCTTCAGAGAAATGTTCCGTGAGGTGGTGTGTCAAAAAGACCATCGTCAGCTCTCAATGAGTAAGGTCACATTACGTAGTGTTGTTTCTGCCTCTTTTTCTGCCTCCAATTCTGTCTCATTTTCTGTCAAATTCAACCCTCGTGGGCTGCCACACACTCTCTAGAGAATACCAGCGGATTCTGCTCAACTTAATTTATCCAAATACTATCATTCATTGTTGCGTTGTCAAAGTATTCAATGCTGTGTATACAATTCAATTTATGAGTGCGCATGTTAATATTCAGAGATAATGCAAAATAGCCAATATACACACATATATATACCAACACAATATATACACTTCCATTAAAAAGTTTGGGGTCGGTACAATTTTTAAATGTTTTTAAATGGCTTAATGTTACTACATGTAACGTGTAGCAAGGACACCGTAAAATAAAGTGTTACCGAAATAACTGCTTTCCATGTGAATATATATTAAAATATCGTTTATTCCTGTAATATAAAGCTGAATTTTCAGCTTCATTACTCAGTTTTCAGTATGATCCTTCAGAAATCATTCTAATATGCTGATTTGATGCTCAAGAAACATTTATTATTATAAATGATGAAAACTGTTGAGCAGCTTCATATTTTTGTGGAAACTGTTATACTTTTTTTCCGGGATTCTTTGATGGAAAAATTCAAAAGAACATAATTTTTCAATAGAAATAGTTTGTTAACAATACAAATGTCTTTCATGTCACTTTTGATCCATTTAATGCATGAATAAAAGTATAATTTTCTTTCAAAATTTTGTAAATAAATATAGACCCCAAATATTAAAGTGCACAAAAAGAAAAAAAAACAATACAAAACTTTACACTTTGATATCAAAACAGGAAAAAAACAGTATCATTTCAAATCTCTAGATGAATATAAAACACATTTTCTTGTGTTGCTAATTTTTTTAAAGCATTTTTGTTTGTTATCAGTGTTTTCCATCAGTGATGTCATCAGATATGATCTCTTCTGTAAAGCCTGTCTTTAAACTTAAAGACGTTAAAAGGTAATTAATATCAGGGAACGCTATGGGCAGCTCTGACACACGGTGACATGACTCCAGGTCTCTCCTCCTACTGTCCTGTCTAATAGAAGCTCAAACACATGGTCAGTTAATTTGTATATTTCTTCTCCGCCAGTGTAAATAGTTCTATAAGAAGCCAAAGCATCAAGTTTTACGTGTCACCAAGCAACACAGAGACTGAAAGCTGGACTGGAACAGCGTCTGTGAGTGGAGCGGAGCGGAGCGACAGAGATTTCCACTGAGAAACACTGATGCTCCCACTTCCAATAAAACAGCTCCTGGCTCCTGACTCCTGGCTTCAGGCAAATGTGCTCCGCTTCCACGCAGTCTGAAACACAGCAAACACTAGTGAAGCCCCGTCATACTGTTCTTATAGAGCCGCATACGCAGCACTGAAACACAGCAAACACTAGTGAAGCCCTGTCATACTGACCGATTGTTCTTGTAGTGCCGCATACGCAGTCTGAAACACAGCAAACACTAGTGAAGCCCCGTCATACTGACCTCTGAAACACAGCAAACACTAGTGAAGCCCCGTCATACTGACCTCTGAAACACAGCAAACACTAGTGAAGCACCGTCATACTGACCGACTGTTCTTATAGTGCCGCATACGCAGTCTGAAACACAGCAAACACTAGTGAAGCCCCGTCATACTGACCTCTGAAACACAGCAAACACTAGTGAAGCCCCGTCATACTGACCTCTGAAACACAGCAAACACTAGTGAAGCCCCGTCATACTGACCTCTGAAACACAGCAAACACTAGTGAAGCCCCGTCATACTGACCTCTGAAACACAGCAAACACTAGTGAAGCCCCGTCATACTGACCTCTGAAACACAGCAAACACTAGTGAAGCCCCGTCATACTGACCTCTGAAACACAGCAAACACTAGTGAAGCCCCGTCATACTGACCTCTGAAACACAGCAAACACTAGTGAAGCCCCGTCATACTGACCTCTGAAACATAGCAAACACTAGTGAAGCCCCGTCATACTGACCCTCTGAAACACAGCAAACACTAGTGAAGCCCCGTCATACTGACCTCTGAAACACAGCAAACACTAGTGAAGCCCCGTCATACTGACCTCTGAAACACAGCAAACACTAGTGAAGCCCCGTCATACTGACCTCTGAAACACAGCAAACACTAGTGAAGCCCCGTCATACTGACCTCTGAAACACAGCAAACACTAGTGAAGCCCCGTCATACTGACCTCTGAAACACAGCAAACACTAGTGAAGCCCCGTCATACTGACCTCTGAAACACAGCAAACACTAGTGAAGCACCGTCATACTGACCTCTGAAACACAGCAAACACTAGTGAAGCCCCGTCATACTGACCTCTGAAACACAGCAAACACTAGTGAAGCACCGTCATACTGACCTCTGAAACACAGCAAACACTAGTGAAGCCCCGTCATACTGACCTCTGAAACACAGCAAACACTAGTGAAGCCCCGTCATACTGACCTCTGAAACACAGCAAACACTAGTGAAGCCCCGTCATACTGACCTCTGAAACACAGCAAACACTAGTGAAGCCCCGTCATACTGACCTCTGAAACACAGCAAACACTAGTGAAGCCCCGTCATACTGACCCTCTGAAACACAGCAAACACTAGTGAAGCCCCGTCATACTGACCTCTGAAACACAGCAAACACTAGTGAAGCCCCGTCATACTGACCTCTGAAACACAGCAAACACTAGTGAAGCCCCGTCATACTGACCTCTGAAACACAGCAAACACTAGTGAAGCACCGTCATACTGACCTCTGAAACACAGCAAACACTAGTGAAGCCCCGTCATACTGACCTCTGAAACACAGCAAACACTAGTGAAGCCCCGTCATACTGACCTCTGAAACACAGCAAACACTAGTGAAGCCCCCGTCATACTGACCTCTGAAACACAGCAAACACTAGTGAAGCCCCGTCATACTGACCTCTGAAACACAGCAAACACTAGTGAAGCCCCGTCATACTGACCCTCTGAAACACAGCAAACACTAGTGAAGCCCCGTCATACTGACCTCTGAAACACAGCAAACACTAGTGAAGCCCCGTCATACTGACCTCTGAAACACAGCAAACACTAGTGAAGCCCGTCATACTGACCTCTGAAACACAGCAAACACTAGTGAAGCCCCGTCATACTGACCTCTGAAACACAGCAAACACTAGTGAAGCCCCGTCATACTGACCTCTGAAACACAGCAAACACTAGTGAAGCCCCGTCATACTGACCGACTGTAAACACAGCAAACACTAGTGAAGCCCGTCATACTGACCTCTGAAACACAGCAAACACTAGTGAAGCCCCGTCATACTGACCTCTGAAACACAGCAAACACTAGTGAAGCCCCGTCATACTGACCTCTGAAACACAGCAAACACTAGTGAAGCCCCGTCATACTGACCTCTGAAACACAGCAAACACTAGTGAAGCCCCGTCATACTGACCTCTGAAACACAGCAAACACTAGTGAAGCCCCGTCATACTGACCTCTGAAACACAGCAAACACTAGTGAAGCCCCGTCATACTGACCTCTGAAACACAGCAAACACTAGTGAAGCCCCGTCATACTGACCTCTGAAACACAGCAAACACTAGTGAAGCCCCGTCATACTGACCTCTGAAACACAGCAAACACTAGTGAAGCCCCGTCATACTGACCTCTGAAACACAGCAAACACTAGTGAAGCCCCGTCATACTGACCTCTGAAACACAGCAAACACTAGTGAAGCCCCGTCATACTGACCTCTGAAACACAGCAAACACTAGTGAAGCCCCGTCATACTGACCTCTGAAACACAGCAAACACTAGTGAAGCCCCGTCATACTGACCTCTGAAACACAGCAAACACTAGTGAAGCCCCGTCATACTGACCTCTGAAACACAGCAAACACTAGTGAAGCCCCGTCATACTGACCTCTGAAACACAGCAAACACTAGTGAAGCCCCGTCATACTGACCTCTGAAACACAGCAAACACTAGTGAAGCCCCGTCATACTGACCTCTGAAACACAGCAAACACTAGTGAAGCCCCGTCATACTGACCTCTGAAACACAGCAAACACTAGTGAAGCCCCGTCATACTGACCTCTGAAACACAGCAAACACTAGTGAAGCCCCGTCATACTGACCTCTGAAACACAGCAAACACTAGTGAAGCCCCGTCATACTGACCTCTGAAACACAGCAAACACTAGTGAAGCCCCGTCATACTGACCTCTGAAACACAGCAAACACTAGTGAAGCCCCGTCATACTGACCTCTGAAACACAGCAAACACTAGTGAAGCCCCGTCATACTGACCTCTGAAACACAGCAAACACTAGTGAAGCCCCGTCATACTGACCTCTGAAACACAGCAAACACTAGTGAAGCCCCGTCATACTGACCTCTGAAACACAGCAAACACTAGTGAAGCCCCGTCATACTGACCTCTGAAACACAGCAAACACTAGTGAAGCCCCGTCATACTGTTCTTATAGTGCCGCATACGCAGTCGAATGTGACAACTGGAACTATAATAAATGACAGAATTTATAAATATATCAAAGCTGATATATACTCTATACATATCAAATGTGTAGATGAAGCCATGCCAGTATTTTTGGAAATGGCAGAGATTATATAATAAAAAAATACTGATCTTAAATGTTTGAATATAAATATAATGTTAATGTTTTGCATTTGTGAGTATGTCTCATACTCACCAATGCAGCATTTTTATTTGATCAAAAATACAGTAAAAACTAGTATTGTGGAATATTATTACATTTAAAAATATATTTTCATATTTACTTTATTAAAGCTGAATTTTCAGCTCCAGTTTTCAGAGTCCCGTTATCCTTCAGAAATCACTCTAATATGCTGATTTGCTGCTCAAAAACAAATCTTATTATGGATTTCAGGATTCTAAAATGAATAAAAACATTATGAATGTCTTTCTTGTAATGTTTGATCAATTGAATGCATCCTTATAGAATAATAAACTATGTCTTGCAACACCAACAACAGATGCGTGTGTATGACGCAGAGTACTTGCACATCTTCAGTGTTTCCAGTAATAAAGCATGTTTCCCTTCATTCTGTACCTCTGTGATGTGTGATGAGCTTTTGTATTTGTTATACGTTGTGTTCAACATTAAAACAGAGTTCCTTCTACTTGAGCAGTTCAGTGACACCGCATTTAAGACAACTTCTGTTCTGGATGTAGTTAGATGTAGAAATATTCCACATATCCTCTATAAATGATTGATGAGAGCTTGATTGTGCAGATGTTTCTAGCTCAAGACTGGAATAACAGATCTCTCAAACTCTCCTCCAGCATCTGTCTGCTTCTTCCCTACATCACGCAGAGCAATACATCATCATATAAAAGTGCTCGCATTTCACTGATCGTGTCATGGGACATCTTCAATGCCGTAATATGCTCAATAATGGATACATTTATGTAATGTAAATATTCATAATAGCCAAATCTGGAGGACAATATACTTTGAATAATTTGTCATTACAGTAAATATCTCCTGTTGTTACTCATGTTGTTTTTAAATGCTTTTTCAATTCATATAAATTCATTTGTATTCCTATAACATCATGTTTATTTGAGGTTTGTATTTTTATTCATGCTTGGAAATCTGATCATTTTAGTTTAATGTTGAACACTTTCAATGAAATATGCATCATTTTCTCAAAACGAACACTTTAAATACATTATCCATTAAATAGAACAGAAAAATGTGTTGAATTGTCGTTGTCACGTTTTATCTGTTAATGATTGCATTAAAGTGAAAACAGTTCATGCCCTCATTTTTATAAACTGCTATGAAATTATGAAATTAAATATCATTGTGTTTCATGCACCAGTAACCAAGATTGTAATTTGAATAAACTGTTCAAATCTGAATGGATACATTGAATTAATTGATCTATATTCATATTCAAAACCCTTTATTTTAGCCAAACATGGGGGAGAATGATGTAAGACAAAAACAAGGCATATTATATTTTACATTCAGGTTATTTTACAACTTGTGCAGATTTAGAAAAGCTGCTCTTTAGGCATAAAGCATTGAAAATATGTAACTCCCTGAGGTGGTGCTAAAAATGTTCATGCTTTATGAATATGAATGTTAGTTTATAAAGCACCTGACTCTTTGTATTTTGTCACCGTCAGCTGTCTGATAAACACGTGAAGCGGTCGTTTACACATTTCTTGTTAAAGATGTTCCTGATGAAGTAAACCTTCGATTAGATTAAATGTGTTTTACTCGAGCTTTCTGGAGAAACTTCACATCTCTTTATTTTATAGATCACTAGCCCAGATGACACACCAAACTATGTCTTAAGAAAACAGACAAATCTTGCCTCTTTAGGTGGTCTTTATGTTTTATATCAGTGGTTCTCAAGGGCCCTGACTGTCTGACACTCGTATATGAGCTTTTATGATCTGTTCGGATTATAACAAAGCTACGTGTGTCAAACCTTTTATTAACAAAAACTGACTGAACTTCAATTAACCACAAATATTTCTGATTCAAGAAAGAACTTTCAACAATTTCAAGAACTTAATGCTTTTATAAAATAATAGTTATTATTAAAAATGACTGTATATATTAATTTAATTTTAGCATTTTAATATAAATACATTTCTGTCATTTGAAGTCATCCTCAGTCCCCCCAGTGAGATCATTTTAAGTGAGTTTATAAATCAAAGGCAGTGTGTTGTGTATTAAAATATTCTTTTATTTTTGGTGATTGATTATTTCACCGTTGTACATAAAAATCAGAAAACAACAGTACACCTTATTTCTGAAGTCTGCGATGCATGGCCATAGAGAACTCACTGAAGCATAGGCTATTTAAGTACATGTAAATACATGCTTAAGTGAGTGTGTTAAGTTTTCCTTCTACTTGCTCCCCTACAGGTGTGTGTTTGCTTTGCCTCACTTTGTAACATCAGACCAAACTCATAGATCCTATGATCCATTAAAAAAAAAGAATATCAGAAGAAGCACAAGTAAACACATAAGACAGCCTTTATACCAGCAAACAACATGAAAAATATAGCATCTTATTAATAAACTTCCCCTTACTACTGAAAAAGGTCTGCCAGAAAACAATCCCTTTAAATACAGTCTCTCTAAAACAAGTACAAACAATGAGTTTTCAGTAGATTTGCATAATTTAACAAATGAAACTAGACTGATTTCTTGGTCTCTTTTTGGAGGTCTCCATTACAGCAGCGTACTTCCTCTCAAACTGTGCCACATCAAACTTGCGCTTGCAGCCAGCATAATTCATATAGCGAATTTTGCCAAAGATGGGCCTCTCTGCCCAGCCCTGGTCATGGATGCCACAGACGGACCACATGCAACCTGGAAGAGTATTGAACCAAATCATTCATATAATCGAGTATTAAAACAGTTCAGTAAGAGGTCAGTACGTTTTGTTCATGTTTTTGAAAGAAGCTCACCAGGGCTGCATTTATATGATCAAATGAAATGCATTTATTTGATTGAAAAAAAATGCTGTATAAACTGTAATGCTGTGAAATATCACTACAATTTAAAAACTATTTTTTTAAGTGTAATTTATTCCTGAGATCAAATTGAATTTTCAGCATCATTACTCCAGTCTTCAGTGTCACATGATCTTTCAGAAATCATTCTCATATACTGATTTGCTGCTCAACAAACATTTTTTTTTTATTATCAATGTTGAAAACAGTTGGGCAGCTTTATATTTTTGTAAAAACTGTGATGCATTTCTTTGTAATTGAAATCTTTTGTTACATTATAAATGCCTTTACTGTTTTTGCTTTTAGTTTTAACCGGTTTGATTAATTTAACATCCCTGCTGAAAGAAAGTATGCATTTCTTCTAGTCTTTCTCTCTCTCATAAATAGATAGATAGATAGATAGATAGATATAAGCCTATGAAATACTACTACTTTAATAATTTGTTGTAAGAATGTATTTAATGTGCTAGAGCGATCAAAGCATCAGGTTTCTCACCCACGTATCCGTTGGGATCGCAGCCGTCTAAAGACAAACGGTCATTCAGATATATAGCAATAGAGAGGGCCTGTTCAGGAGATGCAGTCCATTCCAGGATCTTCTTTGCCCAGTACATGCGCAGAAACCCATGCATCTTCCCTTCTAACAGCAGCTGACGCTACAACACAATACGGGACGTCGTTTCAATGCATTGACTGGGTTTACCATTACAGCAGTGCACCAAAACACACTTGAATTGAACTTGAGCTACCTGTGCAGCGTTCCACAGCTGGTCGTGGGTCTTGGCGTTCTCCAGCTGCTCTTTTGTGTAAAGGTACTCTCTACGGTCCTTAGCGTGATCCTGCAACGTCTTCTTCGCCCAGTCATACGCACCTGTGCACAGAGATATACCATTTACACTAATACCTGGAATGAGCTTGCAATTTAGCTATATTTGTAAATTTACTTTGTGCATGGTTTCTTTATGAAGGTAAATGTAAGACTTTAAAACCAGTTAAAGAAAAGTAATCAATTGAAAGGAGCACAATGCTTCAGTATGCTCTCTAAATGTACAAAATGAGTTGTACTAGCAACACTTTGAAAGTACAGCTTCCAGCAGATCTCCATTCATTTTACAAACAACAATAGCTTAACTGGAATATGGAAATAACTTTTACTGTATCTTTTGATCATGTTGAAGAAACATGATGCTCTTCCTCTGCATTTGCAATTTTCTAAAGGTTCTTCAGTCAAGATACACCGAGAAGCAAAATGACTGAAGATAAGTCTTTTATTCGGATAAATTGATCAAAATGAAGAGTGTTTAAGATTAAAACATGAACAAATCTGATGATGAGGTACGGAAAATCAACTTCATTTAAACAAGTTTTCATCGTCATCATCAGCGGTCACAAGTTTTCATACCCTATTAACAGATACCTGTTCTTGTTTAAAACATAAACTCAATTTTGTTCAATTTCTCATAAACAATCTTCATTTTGCATCTCAAGTAAATGTCTCTTGATTGAAGGATGTTTAGATATTTTAACTAGAAAACAAGACAAAAATACTGATATTTATATACTGATATTAAATCTGTGCAGTGCATGCACCATTTAATGCCACGACTATATGACTAAGTCTTTCTAAGACCTGCAGAAAGACCTGATTAAAGCGACTGACACCTGAAATGTTGTCATAGTTGTGTTTGTAGAAGCAGAAGTTGTCAGCGAGCTCCCGGCGCACCACCAGCTCCTCAACAAAAGACGCCACAGACTCGCTGGTGTTCTTTTCTCCTTTGACCTGCTTCACCACACGCTGAGCAGATAACTGACCTTCAAGAGAAAACATGCCTCTAAACTACATCTTTAAGAAAGTGGATGGTGTAAAATAAAGATGGTTTACCCAAAAATGCATCATGTTTTTTCAAACCTGAAGGACCTCAGTAGGTCACAAAAGAAATGTTGTATTTTTTTATTCCAATACAATATTGTTTTGAACCCCACTTATTGCACTGCATGAGTAACAACAAGCACTTAGACGGAGTGCAAACTGACCGGCGTGGATCCAGGGGGAGAGATGGCTGAGGGCGTCACAGTTGGGATTGTTTCTGTGAGTGGCAAAGAGACGCAGGCGTTGTTCAATGAAGGACTCCAGCATGGCCATGCCGCCACAGGAGCCAGGCTGAGCCCAGTCCACCTCTCCAACACTGCGGTCCACCTCAAGAGACGACAGCACCTCCTCCCAGTCCACGGGCTGAAACACAGACGATGGGAAAACACCTTTATGCATTTGAGAATGCTAACAATGAACAAAACATAAAAATGTGCTTCATACATTACAACAGGCAAGTGATCAGCTTAAGATAAGAGGAGGAAAACCTGTTTTCCCCCATTCAATATAACAACAAAAATAATGTGCTTGATTGGCCAGCAAACTCGCCTGACCTGAACCCCATCGAGAATCTAGATGAGAGACACCAGACCCAACTATGCAGATGACCTGAAGGCCGCTATCAGAGCAACATGGGCTTCATTACACCTGAGCAGTGCCACAGACTGATCGACTCCATGCCACGCCACATTAATGCAGTAATTCATGCAAAAGGAGGCCCAACCAAGTATTGAGTGCATAGGAATGAACATACTTTTCAGAAGCCTGGCATTTCTGTTTAAAATATCCTTTTTTATCTTATGTAATATTCGAATTTTCTGAGACACTGAATTTGGGGTTTTCGTTATCTGTAAGCCATAAAGAAATAAAGGCTTGTAATATTTCACTCTATGTGTAATGAATCTATATAATATATGGGTTTCACTTTCTGAAATGAGAGATAAAAAAGATTGACCTTTTTCATGATATTCAATTTTTAGATGTACCTGTATTAAAATCTGATTTATACAATTTATGTGATCATACTTCAGGAAAGAATCTATATAAAAACCTATAGGAATTTACATAAAGCAGAACAATCACATCTCTGGTACAGCTACTGAAGAACCCTTGATCAAACCTTTGCTGTGAGAGAAGCAGAGTGTGGATGGGTGTCCACAAGAGGAATCTCTGAGAGGAATTCTGGCAGAAGTTTAGTGATTTTGCCTCGTATTGTCCTGGCTCCATATTCCAGCTTCCCAGACGCTTCCCAGCAAGGCACCACGTTATGTGCATCAACCTTAATTCAGAGCGGCAGGAAAATGTAACAATGTTTTAAATCAGTACACAATGTCAGAAATGAGCACTACAGCAGTGATGACATGGCATGCAAGAACTAAGCACATGCACAAGACAAATAATAATGACTAACACACCTGAATGAAAGGGACATCGGACGGAAAGTGTTTCTTAACCGTCTCAATCCACAGGAGAGGGATCCTGAGAGGGTTAAAGTCAGTGACTACTGCTCCAAACTTACAGTTTTTAACAAAGCTTGGCAGCTTCTGTCCAGGTTCTCCTGACAGCAGATGAAACTGAATATCCAGGCTTTTGCATTCCTGTAACAATAGACATTATTATGTTTTATTAAAACACAATTCATTAAATGTCCCTACTACCTAGGAGTGCAGCCCTAGCCAATCAGAAACACCGCTTATGGAAAGGGGTGTGGTCTAATTTAGTAGCTCAATCTAATAAATAATAAGCACAGCAGCAGACACATCAAACACTCAATGACAGATCTCTCGAGATGTAGTATTTCTGCACCTTTGCCACTTCTCGCAGGCCTTTCAGCATAAAGGCGTACTGTCTGTAGGTCGCATCCAGATACCGAGGCACCAAGCAGAAGCAGATGTGCAGAGGAAGTTTCTCAGCCAGAGCCAGCTGCTGAGCGTAGATCAATGCCCAGTTATCTGCAGCACAAACCACACCAATTCAAAACTCTGTGGTCAGGAAGATTTGAATCATTTTATTCAGCAAGGATACAATAAATTGATCAAAAGTAACAGTAAGGGCATTTATTATGTTAAAGAAATATTTCGAAATTAATTATGTTCTTTTGAAATTTCTATTCATCAAAGAATTCTGAAAAAAACGTATCAAAAGTATCATTTTCACTTTTGATGAATGTATTTTTATTTTTTGTCGTTTCATTTGAATGTCAACATTTGTGAGATTTAGCCAGTCGAAACAGTGTTGAGATTAATTCATATCATTTTGTGTCGCTGGAAAATAGCGATCTATAACATTGTAATTAATATTAAAGGCTTTTATGTAGTGCTGTCAAACGATTAATCATATATGTGTTCTGTGTATACTTATTATGTATATATAAATACACACACATACAGTATATATTTTGAAAATATTATTACATGTCTTCAGGTGCATCTCAATAAATTAGAATGTGGTGGAAAAGTTCATTTATTTCAGTAATTCAACTCAAATTGTGAAACTCGTGTATTAAATAAATTCAATGCACACAGACTGAAGTAGTTTAAGTCTTTGGTTATTTTAATTGTGATGGTTTTGGCTCAAATTTAACAAAAACCCACCAATTCACTCTCGACAAATTAGAATACTTCATAAGTCCAATAAAAATGTCAGGGTTTCTATGAGAGAGGACTCAAATGCAGAATAGAGTTGACAGTTTATTAACAAAACAACTGACAAGACAAGAGATGGTGAGGAGGGGAGAGAACACAGTCCAGGGAACGAATGACGACAGGTGGCCTAGGTGAGCGGCCACAGACCCAGACCCAATCTGCTGGACAGGACAGGATAAGACGAGACTAGACTAGACTGGGGACTGACAAGAGACCAAATCTACAAACAACTAGGTAGGGAATAAGCGGTATCACAGGACTGGTAAGACAGAACGAGCAAACACTGAAGTAGCACAACGAACTGACAAGACAAGAGGGAAAGGGAGAACAATATAAAGGGACAAATTTACTCTATAAAAGAATATCACTGAATTGATGCTAGCATGAGTCTTTTTTTAGAGCACTAAAATCCAGTTAGGCTATAATAAGTGAATCTGTCTGCAGTGTATGATGAATCTCTTATTTTAGTACATTTGCACTTTGTTGTTTCTAAACTTTGGCATATCAATTAGAAAATTCCCCTTAAATAATAGAAATATTAAAGAAATTATTAAATAAATTATTGAACTAAAAACACAAAAGCACACATATATATTGGTTCGCATATAAATCATTCATTTGAATTTGGGCTGTTTAATGTTAGGATTTTGTCTAAAATCCCCCAATGTGGCCCCGCCCCAATACTAAGCCCCACCCACCAGCACCGCCCACATAAAATATGTTCCGGCTATGACTTTACCTTGCACTCTTTGGTCGCGGGACATCCAGTAGAGGACCCCATCAGAGCCCGGTTTGATGTTCTGTGTGTCTGATAAATAACGAAGGCGCTTGTTGTTGAACTCGCATCCCAGCGCTGCTCTGCGGAGCTCGGTCACTTCCCTCAGCAGCCAGCCGGTCTCTCTCGCGCTCACTCCCGTTAGCCTCGGCTGTTTCCCGCCGGCGCGGTCCGCGGACTCTCTCTGGCGCTTCAGGTTACGCTTGCTCATACTGATATAATGTGGGAGTGTGTTTGGGTCGCTGATGGCACGGAGGAGCAGCGCTCTTCTGCTGTTTCTGATGATGTTGTACAAGCACGTAGAAAACAACCAAGACACACAGAGACGTCAGATAAAAACAGCAAGGTAATTTAACGCTGCATTGCCAACAAAAGAGCTCATTAAAGAAACCGTTTACCTAATATGAAGCATACACTTCCGAATACATGAAACCAAATGCACTTTTGATAATTCTGTCGCTGCACTATTTTCTCACGTTGAAAATACGAAAATACGAGCTGGCTGGTTTTGTAACACCGCTCATTGACCAATGACTGCTGGAGGCGGGGCTTACGCTCCCAACGATTCGTTTTCCATAACAATAACAAAGAATTTGTCCACAAAATTTGAACACACATTGCCTTGTAGCACTCAAATACAAGTAATTATAATATATGTAAAGTATTACTGCATTATACGAGGTGTACAGCTATTTTTTTCATCAAACTACGTTTCCCAAGAGCCTCAGCGCTAAATGCGTAAATCCGCGCATGCGCAGGAACGTCGAGCGCTCATTGAAAGCTGGCTAGTTTGCTAGTGTTGTAGTCTTGTTCGTCTGAGTTGTTGGGTCGTGTAGGAAGTGTGTTGTTTGCGTCTTCATTTCTATCATAGCGCGAACTGCAGAATGAGCAAATCTAGTTATAAACCGGTTGGCGGTGGAAGTAGAGATGAACTCGATAAGGTTGATATGTCTTTAGGTAACGTTAATGCTACAGATAAAACTAGCCGTGCGTGTGTAACGTTAGCATTGTGAGATTTTACATGTGACTTACGATAGTTTGAATTGGTGTTAACATTGCAGCAATCTCTTTGTATAGTAATATAATATATATCATCACCTTTGTCGGCGTTGTATTGATTGGTAAACGCGTTTAAAGATATATCTTAACGATATATCTTAACCGCATTTTCTGGGCAACTTATCATTTAACATTATTTCCTGAGGGATAATTATTTACTTACTGTTTTCAAAACATTTTATGACAGTTTTATTGAAATTAAGTTAATTTAACATAGTTTTTTGTTTGATGTGCCTGTTTATTTAGTGTTCAATTGAGCAACCCATCAGTTTGTGTGATCTGACCTGTCTTTATCATTTGATCTGATTATTTATTGTATTCATATATTACAGATGATATTATCCGACTGAACAAGAAGCAGAAACATTTCCAGGCCCAGACGTCAAAGCGCAGACTCCCGGTGAAAGGTCGCTTCTCTCAGGGGAAGAAAATTGGGCCAAGAGCTGCAGTGCCACCTATAAGAGGTCAGAATGTGATGTTTTCTTCTTATTATCATCACGTGAGTTTTTTTTGTTGTTGAGCCCATCTAAGTGTATCTTTCTCTCTAATAGTGTTATAACATTTTAACAAAAAATCACCAACAAGCTGCCAGATAACAAATTCAGTTTTAGATTAACTTCAGTGTTTAATTGCATGCAAATCAGCCATGTCTGACAATTATCTGCAACTGGTTTTGTTTTGGCCTTCTGTAGGAGGTGCTGTGAACAAACGCTTCACTCGAAACCGCAAGCTTCCTCCCACGGTGGCCAGGCGTCCTGGGCAGGGGGTCATCACTGGTTTAGCTGCAAGAAAAAATGCTGCCCTGTTTAAAGGGATCAGTCCGCTTAACCGACCCATCCAGAACAGACCCGCTCGGAACCGACAGATGCCCAACAGTGCAGCTGTCAACCAGGTGTGGACATTAATGGCTCCTTCCACTGAGCAGTACGGGACAGTACAGTATGACTCGGTACGGATCAACCTGATTCAGTTTGCGTTTCCACCGCCAACAGTATCATTACTTGATGTATGCCGGAAAGTAGCGCTTGACGATAAAGCACAAAATGATTAGCATCTCCTGTTTAATCACTACAGAGACACCAGAGCCAGCGGCTAAAGTCGGAAGGACTAGCCGAGCTAAGGCTGCTCTAGGTGGATACACGATCATTGAGCGCTCCGTGATCTGAGATTTAAATAACTACATTCTCACCTGGAAAACTCTTTAAGCTACATTTCATGAGACAATAACAGTAATATTTTTAAAGTTAAGCGGGTTTTTGGGCAGTGACGGTTCACAAGAATAGACAGGAAAGCATATTATGAAACGGCTATTGCCTCTGTGAAAATATAAAACACACTGTTATATATTTGTGTTTGCGCACACTGATGTAAATAAGCCCAACACTCATGGACCGCAGAGCGGAACGAGTGAAGGAGAAGCTTTATCCCTTTTGTATCACGTCAACCATCTTCAGCCAACTTCTGCTGTGAGTTTAGCTCCGCCCTTTTGGTTTCCTTTGCTGTGCTAGGTACCCCAACGGAAGGGTACCAAAAAAGTGGTACGGTTCAGTACCATTCACAAATTTTGGTACAACTTCTGACAATGGACATAATTGTGTACTGTACTGAACCGTACCGCTCGGTGGAAACGAGCCATACTGTACTGAAAGGGTGATTATGATAATTAGTTTGAGCGTGGTCAGCGTTTGAGCTTAAAAGGTGATAACTTTTATCATTATGTGTAACTTTTATTTATACGTGCATGGTGTGTCCACTTCTCTCAGAGATCTCAGCCGTTTGTCCAGCGGCGACAGATGCAGACCCAGAGGAGACCAAACAGACAGATGGACTCACAGAAACCCCAGGGCTCTGTTTTCAGACCTTTTCGACTTCACAGAAAATGGTAAGAATTTTTTGTTTGATAGTTGAGTTAAAGTTAGAATTGTTGCATGTGCAGGGAAGTCGTGGCCTAGTGGTTAGAGATAACCGCAATTAATCGACAGCACTAATTTATGAATATTTCAAGTGGTTTCATTGTGAAAACGATTGTCTTTTGCTTTATCATCTGTTCTCTACAGGAACGCTCCGCAAACACAGAGAGAAGCACGACAGGCCACTTTCCTCTTCAGAAGAGGACTCAACGTAAGAAGCTGATGAACTTCCTGTCTAGAGTTCACAGAGATGTGACGAGCACAGAAGCTGTTAACTTCACCGCTTGTGGTCACTTGCACATGCAGGGAAACTATGGGCAGAAAGCTGCATGCATGGGTGCTGATCATGTGACACCCTCTTCACATTGAGGAGCCTTTGTTTCACTTAAATATGTGTAGTTAGCATACATGCTTAACATGTTTAAACACCGTTTTTGAAGAATATGGTTGCTCTGAATGTCGCTGTGAACACATTGTCGTACACAAGTAGTTTGTTATACGTTGGCTCTCGTTATAGTTTAGTTTAAATTAGGAACTGGTGCTTTTGTCCCTAGAATCGGTATTAATCTGTTACTGGTTGGTGTACTCTTGTGAGCCATTATTTTAATGGATCACAATAAATAATCAAACCTACAGGATATTTATTTCAAATCAGTCCTTCGCTGAATAAACTCACTGAATCAAAGTCTCTAAATGTAATGTTAGTCCAGAATAAAGCAAGAGTGGTTTTATATACATTTTCAATCTGTGACCGTTCATATGAAAATGTAAAAATACTTTTATTTGAAGCTTTATGAATTTAAAGTTGTCAATTAAAATATGAGCGTGCTGATTTTGCTATTAGTGCTTAACTGTTTGTTTGTGATTTTTCTGTTGTTATAGGTTCATACACACGTTCAGAAGACACAGTCTGCTCAACCTACACAGAGAACGCGCTCGTAAGTTAACGCTCTTCAACTTGAGTTTGGTTTGCTTTTTCTGTTTTTCTGGTTCAAACTGCTACACCACCGTTCAAAAGTTCGGGGTCATTTAAAGATTTCGTTTTTTACTGAATACTTTTATCCAGCAAGGTTTCAATGAATTTATAAAAGCTGACAGTAAAGACTTTTACAATATTAAAAAAGATTTTGA
Source organism: Oxygymnocypris stewartii (assembly GCA_003573665.1). Taxonomy (NCBI): domain Eukaryota; kingdom Metazoa; phylum Chordata; class Actinopteri; order Cypriniformes; family Cyprinidae; genus Oxygymnocypris; species Oxygymnocypris stewartii. The sequence goes on from QVTF01023742.1 coordinate 32,218, forward strand.
TTTGAGGTTTGATGCAGAAGTATAAATTGGGCTTAACTCTTACTGATTTCTCCTCTCTTCTCCACCAGGTGGCGCACTCCTACAAACAACAGTGGCATCCTCACTGTGTCGATAGACAACCCCACGGCTAGAACCCAGCCTGAGTATGATTACATTCGATTAGACCAGGATGCACAATTTCATAAGACATGCAATGGTTGCCATTCAGATATTTGGATTTGTAATTGGTGTATTTCTAACGATACTCATAAAGATGTTCAGATAAGATGCATGTTCATGCTCAAGCCAGACATATTTCACATCCGTTTGTTTCCGTCTTGTCATGTTAGTCTGGCAGGTTTAAGCTTTGAGACTCTTTCCAGCGTGTTGTGAGTCTGGGAACACAGACGTTATGATGTTTTGTTTCGCTCCGCACAGGCCCGCTCAGTCCTGGTCCCAGCACCCCGTGACTCCTGCACGCTCCTCACCTCCTCGAGAGGAGCCGGAGAGGAAACCTCCTAAAGGGGTCGCGCTGCAGTTTGATATCAACAGTGTTGGGAAACAGGTAGGACAAATGTGCACAGAACCAGTCATAAGAGTCAATGAGATCTGTACATCATCTGAAAGCTGAATAAATAAGCTTTCCATTGATGTATGGTTGATTTTAAAAATCAAATATTGGGAAAATCACTTATGAAGTTGCTAACTGAGCATATTACTATTAAAAAATTAAGCTTTAATATATTTACGGTAGGAAAATGACCAAATATCTTCATGGAACATGATCTTTACTTAATATCCTTATCATTTTTGGTATAAAAGAAAAATCAATAATTTTGACCTATATTGTTGGCTATTGCTACAAATATGCCCGTGCTGCTTATGACTGGTTTTGTGCTCCAGCGTATTTATCATTGAGTCAATCAAATGTTTCTAGTCAATTAGGTTACACTTTATTTTAATGTGTCCGTGATACAGTGTAATTATACATTTAAGTACGGAGTCATATTAATTAACTACATGTACTTAATGCATGGTTAGATTACGGTTGGTCGCATGCGATTATACATAATTTATTACTATAGTAATTACATGTAACGAGTATACTGTAAAATAGTGATCTTAAATTCACATGCATTTGTTTTGCATAAATCAGTCAATAAAATTACTGATGTATTGTTTTTAACCAAAACACATTAACAAAATTAAAAATGTAGTTTACCCTAAAACTGGCACGAAAAATAGTTTATCAAATTATTTAATAATCTGAACTAATAATGTCTTTGAAAGGTGTCTTATCAAGGCTGCATTACAAAAAGTATAAACGGTAATATTGTGAAATATTTTAACTATTTAAAACAAGCATATCATTTTAAAATGTAATTTATTTCTTTGATCAAAGCTGAATTTTCAGCATTACTCCAGTCTTCAGTGTCACATGATCTTCAGAAATCATTTGAATATAAAGATATGCTGCTCAAGAAACATCTTATTATTATCAATGTTGAAAATAATGGTGCTACTTAATATTTGTGTGGAAACCGATAACTACTACTGGCATTAAAAAGATATTGACTTAAAAGATTAATACGTTTATTCCGCAAAGATGCATTAAATTGATCTAAAGTGACCGTGAAGACCTTTATAATGTTACAAAAGTTTTCTGTTTCTTTAGAGCTTTCTATTGTCAAAGAATCCTGAATATTTCTTTTATCAGTTTTCCCAAAAATATAAAGCAGCACAACTGTTTTCAAATATGATTTTAATGGTTTTAATGATTAATAATTAAACACAAAATAGATGCTGAAAAAGTGTGCCATTGGAGAAATTGCTATTTAAATGCAAAGGTTTAATTTTATTTATTTTTGTCTGAAACTAAAAATGTATTTTATACAGAAAAATGGTGGTTTGTGAAATGTTGGTGCATTACTAAAAAAAAATATAAAAATATTTTCATGAACCAATATCCGATTTTTTGTATTTTTTTTTAAACCATTAGTTTGAATCACCTCCTATGAATTAATTCTAATCCAAAAAAACAAATCTAAATCTTTAACTACATTTACGTGCACTTCAAATATGAACTCTTCCGGTGTTGAACTACAGCCTGTGTTGCTTCCTGTTAGAAGAAAAACCATCTGTTCCAGATCAACACATTTCCCTCTGTTTGTAACCCGATGGCCATCCTCATAGTTCTTTTCTTCTGTGTCAGACGGGAATGACCCTGAACGAGCGCTTCCGCGTCCTGAAGGACCAGCGTGTGGCGGCAGCACAGCCGAGCAGCAGAGGAGGCCGGTTCGTCACGGTGGCCTAGCGCTGAACCCGGAGACTGTTCCTGATCACAACCCTGCAGGACAGAACAGCTGGACTAACGGTTCATGAAGGGGTTGGCCCTAATGCAGGACACTTCATCAGACAGTGGATTTGCTGGTTCTCTAGAAAAGGAGACGTTGAAGAGATTGAAGCTGATTTATTTTTTTTTGTTTATTTTTCTAAAAAGCTGCCGTTCTGTCTTCGCAAAGCAAGCATTAACTGTTGTCCCTGAGTTTCAGTTACGTTGTGTCGTCTCCTGAACTGCCCTTCGTACGTGATGACGTCCTGTTTTTTATATATATGCATAAAGTTGCAGCTCTATGACTTTAAACGTTTCTGGATAGACTTGGTTTTTCATGAAGCAGCTGTATGAAACGGAGCATTCTTTTTGTAGAGCAAAAAATACTTATTTTAAGATTTTTTTATTCTTTCAAATTAAAAAAACATTGTGCAACAGGTCTCGTTTTTGATAACCAGATTCTTATTTAGAGATCGACCGATATATTGGTTTACCGATATTTAAGCATTTTACCATAATCGGTTATCGGTTTTGAAAACAAAACGAGATATATATTTTTTAATTAGTCACATACACAATTATACAGAGTATAACACCAGTGAAATGTGTTTTCTGTATTTGACCCATCCAAGAGCACACACACCTGAAGCAGTGGATACACACACACACACCTGGAGCAGGGGACACACACACACCAGGAGCAGGGGACACACACACACACACCTGGAGCAGTGGACACACACACACACCTGGTGCAGTGGACACACACACACACACACACCTGAAGCAGTGGACACACACACACCTGGAGCAGTGGACACACACACACCAGGGTGGTACAGAAAACAGTTGAACAGTATACTTCTTTTTTTACGTGTACGTTAGCGTATGCAGTCGTACGCGCAGCCTTGCAAAGTATACTTCATTTGACTAGTACGCGTGCACAGACGTTCGACGCATGCGCTTTGTGCCACATTGCAATACCTCTCCGGGCCTAGCGGGGCCCGTAGGGAGCAGTTATGAAGATTACAGTGTATCGACGGACACGGAAGAAAAACTCATAGAAGTCCGGTTACCGTAAGCACAGCGGAAAGGCTAGCCGTGACCAGGTATTGCTGCAAGCTACCGTTTGGTTAGCCGGATAGTTTCTAAGTTTATGCCGGAGGTGTGTGAAGCCATGTTTATGCAGTTTTTCTTCGGCTACCTTGTGAATAGATACCCCCACGGCAGTGTGTCCACCTTGCGGATAAACTAATTACTGCAAGAGAGTGTAATGCGCATGTGCGACCTGCGCGTGCAAGGTACACACATTATTAACTGACTGTCAAGCATTGTGTGCAACACATTTCTTCTTCCTCTTCATGTTTCGTTCATTTTCTCCACTGCCAAAGAAACTCTTAAGCCTCTTAAAAGTCCTTGTTCGTACTCTAAAAAATTTTGGACCTTAAGACCTCTTTTAAGGGTTAAGATGCTTTCTGAATTACTTTTTTCTTTACAAGGATATTTTCGTTCATTTTAAGGAAACGCCCACATTTCTACGAATTTTGTTACTAGGAGCAACTCTTGGCACAAATCTTTCATGAATACGGGCCCTGGACTGTTGTCCAAAGTCCTCTTTTCAGATGAAAGAAAATTTAGCATTTCATTTGGAAATCAAGGTCCCAGAGTCTGGAGGAAGAGAGGAGAGGCACAGAATACATGTTGCTTGAAGTCCAGTGTGAAGTCTCCACAGTCAGTGATGATTTGGGCTGCCATGTCATCTGCTGGTGTTGGTCCACTGTGTTTTCTGAAGTCCACAGTCAACGCATCCATCTACCAGGACATTTTAGAGCACTTCATGCTTCCTTCTGCTGACAAGCTTTATGGAGATGCTGATTTCATTTTCCAGCAGGACTTGGCACCTGCCCACAGTGACAAAACCGCTTTCAAGTGCTTTGCTGACCATGATATTACTGTGCTTGATTGGCCAGACAACATGCCTGACCTGAAGCCCATCTGCAATCTATGAGATATTTTCAAGAGAAATATGAGAAACAGTCGATGCAACAATACAGAGGAGCTGAAGGCTCAGCAGTGCCACAGACTGATCGCTTCCACGCCACACGTCTCTGATGCCTTTGTGCCAAAGGAGCCCCGACCAAGTACTGAGTGCATAAATGAATATACTTCAAATAACTTTGGAAATATTCTAATATTTTGAGATACTGATTTTTGACTTTCATGAGCTGTAAGCTCTAATCAAAATAAAAAACGTTTGAAGTTTTTTGCTTTACATGTAATGAATCTAAAATATATGAAAATCTACAAGAAAAAATGGACTTTTACACCATATTCTAATTGTCTGAGATGCACCTGTATCTAAATTTAGCTTTCGACTACTTGGCTGGATCATATGAAAACAGCTGATGTTAAGGCCGGATTTCACCTCAAAATAAATTTGGGGTGGAGGAAAGTGTCCAAAATAAATTTTAAAAAATAAAATAAAAAAAAGCTGCATAAGCGTAAGGTGTGTTTGTATCCAGTTTTATGACTGTCTTTTATAGCAAGCACATAAATCAGGTACGATGGCTAAAAATCTGTATTTTTTTCCTTTATAATTCAATCAGCAGTCTTTTTGTGCCTGGAGTTGTACATGTAGTCTTACAACATATACCAGTATGTGTCAGCAGCCCACACATGGAGGTAGATCCGTCCTGTTTCCTCTCAATGAGGGGAAGTCACTGCCTCCGGTGAAAGCATGTGAGCCTTCAAGTGTGGAAATAATTATCACAATTCATAAAGCTGAACCAAGAACTTCACACCGCTTCTACAGTGCACTGATTCAAATACTCCTAAACAGTTTTGTAATTTGAATATTGCATTTATTTAAATACATTAAAATGAGCAAAGTAACAAAACTATTGGCATATGAAATTCAAACGCCATTTAAATGAACTAAACATGGCTCACTTCATTTTCTGTGGCTAGTGCGTCCCACACTAGTCTGTTTTATCTCCTCTCCATATCTCCTTCCCCCGCCGACACTATTCACAGACTATTACAATACGAGTGCCCAATACACATGAGGTAAGAAAGTGGTTTGACTTTGACAGATCATGCAGAACATGCCTAAAAGCAACAAAAAAGGTTGTTGTGAGGAACAAAAAAAAACACAACAAAAAAAATGTACGCTGAGTGTGCATAAAAAATAAAATACACAGCTTTGAATCTTTGGTTACAAAGTAGGTTGAACAACTTCACAGTTATTTTTCTTTTAAATCCTCTTCCCGACACAAAAACATGAGACATCAGGGTAGGGGGCAGGAGAGTATGGCAACTGACTTCTTTTCCAACATCCTACACGCTTTCTTCATCGGGGTAGACCATTGAGGATTCAGTTTAGATCTGTGCCCACAAACTTGTTACGCTCTTTTTATCTTTACACTATACACAATGTACATTCACACCAGGTTCACATTCTTAATCCACAGAGAAACATCGCTGTTAGTGTTTAAACTCTACCCACTGCTACTCTGTCACGGTTTACGCTTGCATTGATGATCGATACGGCTGTCGGATCGAAGGGTTCGGTCACATTGTTCCTCTCGAGAACATAGCAGCCCTATAATAAATAACAAACAGTACAATTGAGCTGACTGGTGAATGGAAATCACGCTCTGAAAATAGACTCTCGCTTCTTACGTGAAAACTGCAATGCTAAAAAATAGACCTCTTACATAGCTGGATTCTCTTTATTAAAAAAATAACTCTCTTCACAATTTCTCCAGCTGGTCTGGGTGCAGTCAACGAGACGGGGTTCTGCTGCTTCAGGCCGAGGTGACGCTGGGCTGTGTCTGTCGGGGCAGGGGGTCTGCGCTCTGGCTGGAGTCCAGCTGGAGGTAAGGCTGGGCCGGGACAGGAGCGCTGGAGCTGGATTGGATGGGGAGCTGAGAGAGCTGCTCGCTGTTGGCCAGAGACTTGAGCACTGCGTTCTCTCGCTCCAGCACTGAGTTTCTCTCGAAGAGCTCCTTGATTTGCTCCTTCAACACCTCCACCTCCTCCCGCACAGCGTACATCAGATGGCTTTTCACTAAATCCTGTGTCACGGTGCCAAAACATGACAGCATGTCAGAAAACGGTAACAGAACCAACATTTGTCTAGCTCTTATCTCCCCCCCAACTATTACACTCTTTAGAAATAGGTGCTTAAAATGTTCTTCACAGTGATGCCATAGAAGAACCATTTTTTGTTCCACAAAATAACTTTTCCTTCAGATTTTAAAGGTTCTTTATGGAACCTTTTAGACAAAAAAGGTTCTTCTATGGCATCGTGAAGCACCTTTATATTTAAGAGTGTACACTGTCCTGCATGATACCACTGAATAAAATCCAAAACTTGTTTCGTACCAACTTGATGGGATGCTGATTTTAAACCTAGCATGTCATGTTTTTATCAAAATAAGCTTTTTGTAGCATGTTTGCCGACGACAGCTGTTTTTAAGGTGAAGTCGTCTTGTATTATCTCTTGATCAACAGAAACACTGCCACAAATACATAATTCCCATCTTCTCCTGAGCCAGATAATAAGGATCTGTTCAATTCTTAGTAGTTTTTCAGAGGTATGGAAGACATTATTTCATGCCTCTTCCTGAATTTAATGTTAGAATTATGGCCAGTTAAAACGCAAACATGATTCAGATCAAATCTGCTACATTTGTGGGTTCAACAACAGCAAATTACAGATTTTGTGAAAAAGTGCTTTTTAAAAATTGTGTTTATGTAAAGTACTTTGACATTAAATTGAATATTTTTTTTGCAGATTTTAAATCATACACAGAATTATTTTTGTGATTAACATTTTTGAAACTTGACAAATCTTTTGGCATTAAAGCTGATGCATATATATCATTTGAAAATCGTTACTTTTTTGCATGCCTGTTATTTAAATTTTAAAATTACAAAAATATGTGTGTATATAAAATAATACATAGAAATGAAGAGTATATCAATACATAAAATAAAAAACTTACCATTGCTTGTTCTATTTTATTATCGATGGCAACCACACTTGCTCCAGAGGCACTGCAATTAGAAAAAAATAAAAAGTCTTATTCAATAGATCTGTAGCATATTACAAATGCATCATATCCATTTAGCAGAAGTTTAAAACCTGCACATTAAAGAAAAAACAACAAGTAGCACTGTTTCTGATTCTTTCTCCAAACTTCCTTTGTGTATGTTATGTTGTGGCGCACACACACACGCGCACACACACACACACACACGCGCACACACACACACACACACACGGCTCGTGGAGCAGCAGTCTGCTCCTAAACCCCACAGTCAGTGCTAACAGTACAGTGGAGCACAGTGCTGTGTGTGGGGCGCAGCCTCCATCTCATACTCTTACAGGGCTTTTTGCCCAAAGAGGGAGGAGTCTGAAGTTAACTCAAGACTTACACAACTTCACTCACAACAAACACATTCGGTGTACACACACATAAATAAACACACACATCCGTTCAAAAGTGTTTGCGGTTAGCAAGATTTTTTACATTTATTGAGAGTGACAGTAAAGATATTTATGTTAAAAAAGTTTTTCTTGGTTCATTTGAACTTACTCAAAAAAAATCCAGATTTTTTTTTTATTAAGGTTTCCACAAATATATGAAGCAGCACAACTGTTTTCAACATTGACAATAATAAGTAATGTTTCTTGAGCAGCAAATCCTCATATTAGAATGATTTCTGAAGATCATGTGACAATGAAGACTAAAGTAATGATGCTGAAAACTCACAGTTGTGTCACAGGAATAAATTACATTTGAAACCATATTCAAATAGAAAACTGCTATTTTAAATAGCGCTATATGTCAGCATGCTGCCCACGAGGCTACTGGTGCCGACAAAAACAGATATTTTAAATTATATTATTTTAATACGGTCTAATAAATACAACCTTGAAGTCTCTTTCACAAAGTATAAAAATAAATAAACCAATCCCAACATTTATCAGAGTAAAAGGTAACCAGACCTTGGAGTTTAATTTGTCTCCTTTTTAATAATGTTCTATTTTGTACTGTTTATTATTTATGCATATTTTTGCATGCGGTTGCTGTTTTTCTGAACCCGTCTATCCATCCATAGCACTGAAGCAGAATCTACACATGTAGACCCTGACAGCAAACGATGACACGGATTTAGAGACATTCTGTACTTTTACTTGCACAGGAAAAGCAGATAAGCATCAACCATAAAACATCCATTTAAGAGGAAATGCATTTAGCACAAAATCCCACTGACACAATTTGGGACTAAATTGCTCTCCAAGTTGTTGTAATGCTAACTTTCACAAGCATACCCACGTACACATGCACTCATAACTGCTGAAGAACTATAAAGTCTCATAAAGGTCAAGAAGTTCAAAAGTGATGAATAAGGCCACACACTTCAAACATATACAAAGAGTGTGTGTGCGCTTTAATATCCACACAAAAGCAGCGACAGGCATCTCATCTCACAGTCAGATACTGACCCAAGACTATTCTAAACAGGATCTTTGCACCGAAGGAAACAACATGTTGGGGAACTAGTTCAACTGACAAATTAGATCCAGTCTTGCAACATATCCAAGACCACAGTAATGGCAGCTGATAACCTCGAGCAAAGATCCGTTTAAAAGATCTGTGCAAACAAAGGATCGATTGTGTTACTTATTCTTGTCTTTAAAAACAAGATGCTGTGAGGTAAGAACGTAAGGATATTGTCAAGAAACAGAGCTGACTCAGAAGAGAGATCACATTGTGCCACAAAGTAAAAAAAATATTAAAAATACTAATTAAAATACAAAGTATATATATTAGGGGTGTAACGGTACACATATGTACTGAACAAATACAGCATTGTGTTAAACACTGCACGAGAGGAACTTCGTTGGAAACGTCCAGTTTTATATATTGTTACTTTTGATAAGAAACAAAGTTTCATCTTTCAAATTATGTCCATTTTTTTCAGGAAATTCAAGCAATAAATGCCGTTTTGATGCCCTTTTATGCCCTTGAATGCCCTTTTATTTGGTGTGACAGATCGCTGTATAAACGCTACGGCTGGGTACCGAACTCGGGACTTTTGAGGGTACCGACCGATAGGCGTCGGTTCTACAGAGTACCGATTCACATTAAATCATTCGGTACCCAATTTTGATACCTGAGAACCCATTTAGGCACACGAGAGAGAGAGAGAGAGAGCGAGAGAAACAGAGAGGGAGAGCGAGAGGAGAGAGAGAGAGAGAGAGAGAGAAGAGAGAGAGAGAGAGGGAGAGCGAGAGAGAGAGCGCGAGAGCGAGCGAGAGAGAGAGAGAGAGAGACAGCGAGAGAGAGAGCGAGAGAGCGAGAGAGAGAGAGAGCGAGAGAGCGAGAGAGGGCGAGAGCGAGACCCTGTGACATGATGTCACCCCTGCAACTCTTTAAAACACTACACACAGGGCAAACCAAACTGTTCTGAAGTGTGCTTATATTTCTAGGGTTATATGGTTTCCAATTAATGTGTACAGGATGGCGGAGTCCATTCATAAAAACGGAATTTACTCTAAAGCACGGAATGCCACGGAATTCGTAAATTTTTGGATGAATAGACGAAGGTCTGTCACTTAATTGGAATGAACTAGTGTATGTGAATATTAAAATGCACAAAAACGGTTTAAATGCCAATTCTGCATGTTACGCTAGCCTTGGAATGTATGAATGACGGAGACACAGTTTTGTTTATAACACTCTTGTTTCAAGTTCAAACTGCTGTTGATTATTTTATTCTAAAATAAATAGTAATTAAATAAGTTAGTTAAAGGCGTAGTTGTTAATGGTAACCTTATAGTAATGTAAAAAGGCTCCCTATAGGCCTAGTTAAGAGCATAAGCTGAGGTAGATTTTTATCCAAGAAAATGTTAATGTTAATTACTAATTTAATTTATTTAAAGAAAGAGCAATTTGTTCAGTAAACCACTGTTTAATTACAAAAAAATAAACCGTTTTTTCCCTCTGCTGTACTGAAATCATACCGAACCATGACGTCAAAACCGATGTACGTACCGAACCATCATCTTTGTGTACTGTATAGGGGTCGACCGATATGTGTTTTTCAGGGCCGATTCCGATTATTAAAGATCAAGTAGACCGATAACCGATATTTTAACCGATATACTTGTCTGGTGTAAAAATGAAAATGAATGCCAAAATTAATAATAACAAGAGCTCTGACAAAAAAACGTTCTTTAAATGCTTTTAAACATGTCTTTAATTTTGAAAACTGTTAATAACAACAACATTAAATAAACAGTAATATTAATGATAACATAAGTGCAGGGATCAACCAGAAGCATTCTGTAAACATTTTGTAAAACTTAAAGTAAACGTATTTAGCGTATTGTGTGATTATTCTCAACAAAAGTTGTAATAATTGTTGTAGTTGTATTACGTATATTCTATTCATGTATTTATGTCCTCATTTAGTGAGACGGCAGATGCTGAAAACACCGCGAGCATCACACGCTCTTATGTGTGCAGTAAATGAAACCGCACGTCTGTCATTCATTAACAGAGATGCAGAACATGCAGGATACATATTTAAATAGTGTTTTTGCGGCTTAATATTTATAGATACTAGTCCATGCGCGAGTCGATTTAAGTGTACTGACCTACTTTTGATTAATTCATCCAAACTTCGACACATTCCGTGACATTCCGCGTTATACGGTAAATTCCATTATATGACTGCATTCCGCGATTCCGCCCGCATTTTCCGCATCGCGGACATCATAGGTTATATTGAGGTGTTTTGCAACTTCAGTGTAGTGGATTGCGATTTATAGCAACTTCAGCAACGTCTGCTGCTGCCTTCCTTTGAGAGACAACTGATGCGTGATCACTGACTGCAGCTCCAGTTAGCAAGTGCTTTCGGTGTGAGACTGCCTTCAGTTTTCCGCGTTGATTGGTCGGACTCGTGACTCTCTGCATATCAGATGAGCGGTGGGCAGAGATTGCTCTCAGAGATTGAGAGATCGCCTCACTCTCACAGAGTGCTGAGCTCAGACAGGCTGCATCGAGCCAAATATTGCATTTAAACATTAAATAATTTCACCGTATAATTTATTCACCAATTAATAATGTCACCTGTAAATAGTATGTTTGTTTGCATAAAAAAAAAAAAAAAAAATTATTATCGGCAAATCTGTTTTGAAAATGGCCGATATCGATAATCGTAAAAATGCTCAATATCGGCGCCGATAATCGGCCAGGCCAATAATCGGTCGACCCCTAGTACTGTAACACCTCTAAAATGTATAAATAAGTCATATTAAATCAAAGTTTATAATATTGTATTTAATCTTGCAGCTGTCTGGTTTTGCTCATGGCTTAAAGTGCTTCAACAAAGACTTAAATCAGTGGCACTTTATTTTAAGGTCCTGTTCTGCATGTACATACTATGTAGGGAGTGAAATTGTTTCCTTTATTAAATTAATTCCTCATGAAGACAAAATTCAGGAACTCACAGATGCCACGCAATACAACAAAACAAATCTGGAGAAGAGATCTCCAAAGAGATTGTAGGGAGGCTTTGATCAAGCCAGACGCTCAGGAACTCTTACAATGCTAATGTCCTGCCACAAAACAAACTCTTCAATCAGGCTGTGATCTCATCAGACAAGAAGATCTGAGACAAAGACCATTCACCCATCCTTTCCCCCTGGGCTCATGGTCCTGCTCTCTGAAAGCCAAGAACTACTCTTACATAATATTTACTATATCTTCAGAAGTCATGAGTGTAAACCTTTCATGTTTGGTATCATTTTAAAGGTCTCTGTGCAATCTCAATTTCACAGTAGTCACTTGTATTATGAGAAATATTGAAAACTTAAGTTAACTCTTTACTGTTGTGGGCGGTCTCCTTTCAAAATCTGATAAACATTGCTCTACAGGTGTGACCACTTGGGGAACGAGAACAGCTCCTACAGAGGTTTCTCATCCCCAATACACAGATGTAATCTGTTTGTGGGGCAGAGAACAAATGTTTACGGCCCTTTTGTTCTGGGAGTATTTAAGGGGAAGCTGCAAATCAGTCATGTTTCTGTAGCCAGATCAGTGTATTTCATATGCTCCATGCTAGGGTTGTAACGGTATGATAATCGTCTCAGAAAATATCATGGTTTCACGGTATCACGGTATTAAACAAATCAAAACAAGTTTTTTTTTTGGTTGAACAAATGTTTGGAAGCATGTGTTTATTCAAATTGCATTAATCAAAAACAATCAAGTAAATTTAATTGATTATATATTAGTTTAACAACTTATATTCATAAATTCTGGTTTAACTTAATTTTTCTGGATTCTGTACTTTATGATAAAATACAAATATACTATCAAAAATGGTGGTAATGAAATTAATGTATAAAGCTTTAATTTAAATTAATGCTTTAAAATGTAATCAAATGAAAATAACTTTGACCCTTTTTTATTGTAAATTAATGTCATGACTGGATTCTGGATTCACTCCGCATCACGGACATCATAAGGCTTTAATCTTAAATTATAAATGGGACATAACTGTATCTGCACGGAGGGATGTGTTCTGAAATATAGCTAAACATGTTCGATGTGTTTCCTCTTTTTGCAGCCGCTTTGTGACCAGCTTTTGTGAACTGTGTCTATCCTCGAGGACAAATAAGCGTTAGTCTTTTCTATATTCAAAGTAACGTTATTCCCATACTGCTAATTTAGATTTATATTTCTACGTGGGATAGAGATTAGAGATAACGCCTCTGTCTCTGATGTTGTCTCCGTGGAGCAATAGAACAGTTAAGTGGAAAGTTGTTGCCTCGGCGCAGGTGAGATACTGCATCTTTATTTTCTCCAAATACCGTAGATAAGCAAATGTACATGGTATGATAATCGTACGTGTTTATATCGTGATATATCGCCATACCGGTATATCGTTACAACCCTACTCCATGCTATGTATCTTCCTGAAGTCAGGTATAGTTTTTTACTCTTAGATTCATTTTTGAACAACCGATGTTAGGTATTTTCTTATTTTTGAATTGGCTTCTTATTGTTTAATTAGCCTATGCAATTGGCATGACACATTTTTTCCTGACTAATAATAAATTGTTATATTTGATTTATTCTGAACTGTCCTGAAATCATTATGAGTATTTGACTGAGGAGGCTTTTGTTACCGCCGCGAATCTACGGCCAGGATCGGTCAAACTGAAGGTTCATGAATGAACGGAGAAGTAGGCACGTCATCGGAGACCTCAGATTTCTCTCTATCACTGGTGTTAGCAAGTTGTACGGGAAAAGAACAAGTAAACTACACTTTTCGCCATAAGCAAGCAGTTGGCGGCAGACAATTAGGTATTAGTCTACCCACACCCTCTGACTAACATCAGACTGGAGAGTTTTTATCCCGTGAGATCTACGCAAAAACCCCGGGGCGTGAGACTTTATGCAACTTTAGGTCCCCATTGAATAGATAATTAAAAGTATGGGATATCTAGAATAATAAAATATCTAAAATAATATACAATTGATATCTGTGATCTGTTTTTAATTAAGAATGTTGCACTGTTGATCACTTGAAATTGGACTCAGATTATACACGGGGCTAGACTAGAATTGAAACTAAATCCAGATAAATTCAGAGGCGCAAGTAAAAGACCTTCTGCCTTCTTACACGATGTACTATTATTATAGCAATTACAATAACTGGGTAACTAGTTACTAACCCTGAACCCACGTAGTTAATTTATACAACCCAGTGTTTCTTGGGTAAGTACACTGTAAGAACCACAAACTGTAAAATAAAGTGTAACCCTTAATTATAAAATCCTTCAGGAACAAATGCTGCTGAAAAAGTGGAGGGACACGGTGGCACTCTGTTGTATAAAAGCCTTGCAGCCCAACACTCTGCTAATTAATTGCGTTAGAGAAAAAGCTATGTTTTTGAAACATGATTCAATGTCACATTTCAGCCCACATTCATCAATATTGCAATTTGCGTATGAACACGGTGTTATGTTTAGAGATGCACCGATTGCAATTTTCTTGGCCGATATCTGATTTTTTGGAAGTGTGACCTGCCGATACCGATTTTTGCCGATTCCGATTTTCTTCCTAAGAACTCAAATTGACAGCATATACAAACAAAAATATATGTACATTTCAACAATTTTTTTTACATAATAAAATTCATTATTAAACATTACACTTCCCCAATCTGGACTGAGTTACAGATTTTCTCTCACTTAAACAACTCTAAAATAAAGTGCTCTGTGACTAGAAAGAGAAATATATATTTAACTTAAATGAGTTGCTTTAATGTAACAAAATATGTCATTTCCCACTGTTTACAAACGGTCGTTTCTTTCCCCTAACCTTATTAAATGCATCATCTTTCACATCAAATTCTTACTTTGTTTCAATTAATTAAGTTAGAATAATAAGAAACTGTAGAGTTGTTTCCACTGAAATGAGTTAGTATTAACAAACTCTATCTTTCCACTGCTGAGGATACATAAGCTTCATCTGAAGTGGTATTAGATGCATTTACACAGTCTGATGAAGCGGAGGTGCCATAAATGCATTTACACTGCAACATTTCAAATGCATAAATCATTTGATAAGATTAATGTTTTACATCTTTTTTTAAAACATACAAATAAATGTTGAAAAAATGCAATGATAGTTTTAAATATGACTAAACCACCAGTAGGTAGCGGCAAATGTCTGTTTTAATGAGCGAGTCATTTATTAATTAATTCAACCGATTCATTCAAACGGCTGATTCGTTCAGAAATGAGTCAATTGGCTGTCATTATGAATGGGCCACTGAATCATTGACTCACTCGATTCATTCAAACACGTGGATTCATTCAGTAACCAAACACCGCTGTGTGTTTCTCAGAGAGACACAACAGTTCTGCTGTGGTTTTGATTGAAACTAGTCAGTATTTTGTCTAAAATCACTTAATTTGAACCTGTAAAATATTATTGTATAAATATACTACTGTATAAAATACTATTGTATAAAATCAGTGTCACATTGCAGTTGTGCTGATATTGTTATTCGGGGAAACATCATGGCCGTCTAATGTTGCTTACTTAAATCATATTTTGTAAATATATTTGTTTTCTACCGCAGTATGCATCTATACATTTCTGAGAGTTACTTTGTGTGTGCTGTCTCTCTCACACACTCACTCAGGCTGTTCAAGCCTCATCTGGCACGAAATAAATACATTATCAATCACCGTTTACAATGAATGCCATTAAAATTAGAATCATTCTCACGCGAAACGACATGTATACTCGCGACTGTGATATCTACTGTGAATGTGCGTGTGGCTGTAACATCTATGTCTGCGCCGCTGGCAATAGGATCGGCTGGGAATCAGCAAGACGTGAGACTGACCGGCCGGTCACCGATCCGGGGCCGGTCACGAGAGAAATCGGCCCATTCCGATCACTGGCCGGTAAATCGGTGCATCTCTAGTTATGTTTGCGCTGAGCTCCACTGCAAAAAGCACTGTTTAAGCCTCTAGCCATGCCTGGCCCATGCAGCCTTCACACCAGGGGCCGTCCCATTACTGTACCTATCACAGGTCATCTTTGAGTCCTGCAGCCTACTGCCAGACTGGAAGGCTTGGAAGAAAGCTGTGGAGGGATTCCTGGACTCCATCCAGCGGAAAGAGAGAAATAGAAAAGGTTACGTGAGAAATGAAAAGTACAGGCCAAAGAGGAAATCATAGGCGTGTTTATTTGTAGTGTGCTAAGTCTGTAATGTTTAAAACAACAAAAGAACAGTTCAGGTTAACCGGGCTATATATAAGATATTCACTATATATAAATTATTATATATATATATATATATATATATATATATATATCAGTGCTGTGTATCACCAGCAAAGTCCTGATACGATACGCATCACGATACTGCACTGAATTTCACCTCAGAATAATTTAGTAAAACAGCTGTTATTAAACACTGCATACTATAGGGCCCTTGCTACTATAGGCAGAACAGCAGTTGACCTCTGCATTATGAAGCACCTCCATATCTGTATAATACAGGTAATGGCATAGTTTAATGTTTACACTGGACACTTCCCACCAGGTAAACTATTCTGATTATTTTCATCTTTGTTTTTAATTCCATAAATATTAATGTACTCGTTCTAATTACATTTATATTGTAATGTACTCAATATATTAAACAATATTCTTAACATTGCTGGTAGGTTATCATTGCACAAATTAACGCACTCTCCCAAATTAAACAAATAAAAATTAGAAGTGTTGTAAACTAATGGTCTTCACTGAATCTCACGCACACACGCGCAATTACGCACTTACACTAATATACAAGCTGTACAGTCACTACTAGGGGTCGACCGATTATCAGCGCCGATATTAAGCATTTTTACGATTATCGATATCGGCCATTTAAAAAAAAAAATTTTTATTATTATGCAAACAAACATACTATTTACAGGTGACATTATTTATTGGTGAATAAATAATACAGGTGAAAATTTAATGTTTAAAATGCACTATTTGGCTCGATGCAGCCGGTTTGAGCTCAACACTCTGAGAGTGAGGCGATCTCTCAATCTCTGAGAGCAATCTCCGCCCACCGCTCATCTGATATGCAGAGAGTCACGAGTCCGACCGATCAACGCGGAAAACTGAAG